>CM076572.1:1311206175-1311393700 GCA_034641835.2 Pinus albicaulis
GTAGGGTTGCGTAAGGACGACAGTGGGGTGAAAACGACATATTTTTTCCTTCTTGGTTTCCCCCCCCCATGCGAACGGAAGGGAATGGTGCCCTCATATTTTAGTGGTATAGGGTTGTAGAAGGGCGACCATGGGGTGAGCACGACGAAGACATGGGGTTGACCACGATGAAGATAAGGAGATGACCATGAATATATATTTTCATTTAAAGCTTGTGATTTTTTATTTATTTATTTAGTGTCCATATTAGGCAAATTTTACCCAAAAAAAATTCATTTACATTCATATAGACTACAAAGATCTTGCCCACTTGTGTTGTATTACAAAGAGTGACTCAAGCCAATCAGGGAAACTGAGGGGCTCTATATGTAGGACGCTGAAATACACAATATCAGAGAAATTATAAATACCGAGATGAGGATGCCGACACGAGAAGGAGGCAGATTCATGGAAATCAAAATGAGCTCGGGGAAGAAGGAAATGGATATTGCAATACCCAAATACCCTATTATGGGAAAATAAGAGTTAGGCCATGGAGAGAGAGGAGGCGAGATTGAGAAAAGAAGCCAAAATTGTGTTCATATTTCGTGTACTAAAAGCGACCCTCTAGGGTACTATGATCCATACTTCTGATCCCCCTTATAGAAATATTTACTCACTCACTTATTCACAAGAATACTCCTTTTCCTTTTTCAAACAACTAGAATCAAGAAACTTCTTCTGCAAGCATCATATTTGTTGTGTTCACCGCATTGTTAGCCTTCTGCAACCGTGCACCACCGATATTTGAGGCCGTCATTCCTTTCCATTCCCATGGGAGGAAAAATTAGGAATGAAAAAATAGGTCGCATTCACCCCATGTTCGCCCTTCTACAACCCTGCACCCCAAAAATTTGAGGCCGCCATTTTGTTCGCATGTGAGGACTAACCAAGAATGAAAAAATATGAACAACAGTAGGAGGTAGAGTGATGAAGGTTGTAGAAATTAAAATTTCATCTGAGAGGGTTTTCAAATTCAAACCCAAATCCTTCGTGAACCTCCGTAGGAAGACACCAGAAGACATCCATTAATGGAGTAGGTGGAGTGGGTTGGCAGAGGGGAGCAGGGTGGCAGAGGCGTTGGGAGTGGTGGTCAGATGCAGGAGTAGTGGGGAGCCAGATAGTGGAGGTATCTGACATTTGGTAGACAGGTTCACTAGCGAAACAGAAGATGGAAGCTAGCATGAGGCATTTCCCATCACCAGAAACCTTCATCGCAAGTCTTCGCCAGATTCTGCTGTCGGAATCCTCCATTTCGTAGAATAGAATACTCTTTCTAACTAAATTATGACTTCTCTCAAAATATGACTTCGTCTAAGTTATAATATAATTATTATAATATTGTAATTTAATATAAATTTATTATAGATATATTTATTATAACAACCAAGGAAACTTAATTTTTATTGAAAGAAAAATGGAAATTATTGTCTTTCTTTTTTTCTCTTTCTAAAGATTCTACAGATTTTCATAGAAAAAGAAGATAAAAATGCTATTTTTATTCCGCAGTTGTTCAAAAAAATTAGTTATTATTTTTTTATGTTGCACCGCTTTTCAAGAAAAATTTTGGACATGAAGTTTTTTTAAAATTTGACAATTTGGTTTTCTTGTTATTTTTTCAAGAGGACAAAATTGCCTAAGTGGGTTCAAATATTTCCTCTCTTTTGCTGTTCTTTCCAAAAGAGTGATTTTTCTCGATATTTAATCACTTCATGAGGATTGAAACCACTCCCAGTAATTCCGCGAGAACACAAAAACTCACAATCATTTGAGGAGTATGACTTCTTCAATTATACTTTGAAGACACTCTGCTACATTTTCTAGATTAAAGGAATGAAAACTGTTTTCAATTATCTTATCATCATGGTTGAGCCAAGTCTCTTCTTCGATATTTGTTATAGAATTTTGCTATAGAATTATTGATGTCGACTTTGTGAGTCCGAATAATTTGGCCATTTTTAATATTTTTAATATTATGATTAGTTCAACTCCGCAAGACACCGCTTACGATTTAAAGAGCAACATGTAATTTAGGTAGATTAACGAAAATCATTTTAATGCCTATTTTATATACATTTGGGATGTCCTTCTCCAAAACATGAAAATATAAACAAAGTTTTCAATGCCCCTTCAATATTCATTTGAACCCATTACCGAATCTCACATTTCCCAATTCAGTACCAAAACAATACAAAAATTGTTATCTGTAAACATCAATAACAATTGTTATCACTTGGAAACATCTTAGTTTAAATGGCCACTTAAATAACAATAATAATAATAAAGTTATAATTGTATTAATATTTATGATTTTTGTTTTACTATTATTATGTTCTTAAATTATCTTGACCTGTATCATGAATATATGTTTTGATGTTTATTAACTTAATTGATATTGTTGAACTAATTATAATGTTAATTTGAAAAAACCTATGATTTTTTTTATTTTTATGTTTGTATTTTAATTTTGATAATGTATAATATATTATGAGATAAATGTTTTCCATGCTAATTGTTTTTACCAATAATACTTAATTTATAGGGCTACACTTGTTCCCATGAAAATAAAAAACTCTCTCTTTATTGGAATGATTTATTAAGTTAGGATTTCATTTATATTGGAATGATTTGATACATTAGGATTTCATTTCCATTTTTGTGAAGCCTATTAATTTTAAAAAAATAAATTTATCCAAATGCAACTGTGGATGATTGATGTTTAGAAATTTAGAATATATAAAATAATATTAACATCCAATAAATTTAGGATAATTATTATATAAAATAAAAAATAATGATTTCCCATAACTATTATATAAAATTAAAAATAAAAGCATACCACCTCCATCAAAATTAGTACAACCAGAGTGCTTAAGCCATGGAACCCAAATCTCAGAGCACTTAAGCCAAGGCACACAAATCTCTACAACTATGCCCAAATAACAAAGTATCTCCTTCAAAGCTCTACAAATGGGGCCCTCAAGAAATAGTCGTTGAAGTAAATTGGGAATCATTGGAATAAAGTAAGATTACCTAGAAGGGGATTTGTTTCTATCATGATTTTATTCTCTTAGAGAATAAAATAGGGATATGTTCCTATCCATAGTCGGTGGACGGTTCCAGAGGAGGTAGGTGCCGGAAATACATATATCTAGTGGATTGTTCTGGATGAGGTGTGCTGAGAGAGAAAAATATATAACCGTTGAATGAACTTAGAAAATGGCTATATATTTTAGTTTTGAATCTGAGTGGGTTTGTGTGTAGCATTCTTCGTGGTTGTGGGAGTGGTTTGAGTTTGAGTTTGACATGGATATTAGAATCAAGGAAAATGGTTTACAGATGTTGGGTTCATGCATTCCATATGGTATACATCGCATTTCATTTATCTGCTTTATGTGGGATAGAATTTGTATTTGATTTCCCTATATTTTTATATGCTATATTATTTAGCCGTTTACACGAGAAATACGAAACAAGTTGCAGGTTACTAATGTTGGGGAGAAATGAATCAATTATATTGGTCATTGAGGTGATTAAAGAAATGAAATAATTACTAATAATCCCAATTCTAATTCCAGGTATGGTCCTGCATCTCTCCTTTCAATCGATTTAAACATGGCCCATAAGGAATTTTTATTGGATTTAAATCTCAAGGGAGTGAACAATAATTATAATTCCATGAATATAAATAAAATATTTTCCAACAATTAAATGTTATCACACATAGTGGAGGATTATGGTAATGATGGAAATCATGCAAATTACAATGATGATAGAGGAAATGATGCTACTATTGACCACCACCATGAAGATCAAATGGTGTAGAGGCTGTTACAAATGAAATGGATTTAAATTGGGATTCTGCGAAAGGTCGATGGAAGAAAATTTCATTGAAAAATATTATATTGGTTCATTTAAAAATATCTTCTTGTTGAAGGCAGCAAACATGTTAAATCATCATTATCTTTAAGCTTATTTTCCTTAATGAATTTGATTTTTTTATAAATTAATCGAGGATTCTTATATTCTATGAAATGGACGATTCAGATAGCAGAATACAAAAAATAATTTTAGTGATTCTTTTATAAATAAATGGAAGAGCCTTCTATTATACTAAATGGAGGATTTCGACAGCAAAAATCAGCGAAGACTTTTGGTGATGGGACATGAATGACGCCCAACCTTCATCTTCCATTCCTTCGACGGACCCCTCTACCAAATGTGAGATGGCGGAGTAGAGACAGTTATAAAAAAAATGGGATATAAGGCCCATAATATAATAGTCTGAAACCATTTTGTTTTGTTTTAATTGTATCACTTTGTTCAACCATCAAGTATCTTATGCATGTTCTCTTACAAATATACTATTTAGTATTGTCTTTAAAACTTAATTTTATTTAAATTTTATTTTTGAGAAATAACTTTCTATTTTATCTTAAGCATAAACATGATTTTACACTGTTTATATATATAAAAAAATTTGTTTACTATGATTCCTTTCCACTTATATTTTAAATAAATCGTTATCAAGATCTCACTTATGTATCCAATAAGCCTATGTATATTTGTATCTTTGTTAATTATTTTAAATGTATTTATCCTTTTCACTTTTATTTAATTTCTTTTAATTTTATATAATAATTGAAATTATATATGTAGATATAGACTAAATAAATTACAATGTAGAATTTAAAATTTTGATAAAAGAGATAAGTATTTGAGATATAGATATGGATGATATCTATTATGCCCACCACATGAGTTATTGTAGAGTATTGAAACATTCATTGACAATTCTTTTTGTTTGAATTATGGCGTCCATGGTATGAGCAACATGATTCCATATTTTACATACAAGCTTATGCTTGTCCTTGGGAATATAAACATTAAAAAAAAAAAAAACTTCTTAAGGAATATTCTATGCTCTGAATTGAACATTTTACTAAATATTTCATTTCTTAATAGTATGAAATCATATATATTACTAGTTATAAAAAGTTCTTTTTGAATTTTTTATTTTGTCTTTCGAATTTAAGTTTACGTGAGGGCATGAAATGTGATTATCATCATGTATGTCTATGGTATACAATAGGTCATATAATATTTTTCCTAGAGAATTAAAATGTTGTTAAGATGAAGTGTTTCTTTAAAAGAAAATATGAATAGGTACCTAAAAGATTTTCAATTTATTCTAATCTAGAATACATCCAAAACCAACCTTTATATTTTATTTTTATTTCATAAAAAAAAAATAATAATAATATTTGTAACATGTTCTTGCATATAATAACATGATGGTTTATTCCCATTAAGGTTTATATTTTTTCATTGACAACATACTACACATCTTATGAAAACATAAGATGTAGGTTACATCCTAAAAACTAGCTAATATCATTCATATTTTTTGGTTCGTAAAGAGTCCTATGTAATTTTTCCAGTAGGGAGAAGGTCCTACTAAGATGGAGACTATATAACTAAAGTGAGTATCTTTTAAAGTTTAATTTTGATTTCCTAAACAACAACAAAAAAAAATTTAAAATTGTGCTTGAACATATAAAAGGTGATATTTTATTTTTCTAAAATAAGAATCATGATGGTTTATACGTTAAGATAAATGTAAATTATCTATATTAGATACCAACAAAAATATTATGTGGTTGTTATGTAAGAGATCCTTGAATATTTGAGTCCTAGAGGAAGAAGATGTTCTTAATATGAAGCATTTCACTAAAAGAAAACACTATTATGTATGTAAATGAGCCAAATGTTTTCTCATGTATAACATATCCACAACCAAATATTCAATTTTTGTTTATATTTCTGAAACAACCAAAATATTTCTTAAGTTGGTTTGGACATACCTACATGATTCTTTATTCCCATCAAAAACCCTTTTAATCTCATTAATGATATATGAAACATGTAATTCAAACTTAATAGTTTTACCAAGTTATTGGAATGAGAATGAAAAGCTCTCGATTTATTGAAATGACTTGTTAAATTAAGATTTCATTGTTATAAGAATGATTGGTTAAGTTAGAATTTCATTTTCATTTTTGTGAAACTAATTTCTTTTCTTTTTTTAATTATCCAATACTACAGTTCATGATTGACGTTTAACCATTTAAAATTTAAAATCTAATATTAACATCCAATATATTTAAAATAATTATTATAAAAAATAAGATCTCCCATAACCATTATTAAAACAATAAATAAAAACATACCACCTCCATCAAAATCACTACAACGAGAGCGCTTAACCCATGGCACACGACACAAATGTCTGGGCAGTTAAGCACTACAAAGCATTTCCCTCAAAGCTCTAAAACTGGGGCCCTTAAGCAATAGCCGTTGAAGTAACTTGCGAAGCGTTGGAATAAAGCTTGATTATCTAGAAGGGATCTGTTCCTATCCAGAGTCGGTGGAACCTTCCAGAGGAGACAGGCGCCGGAAATACATATATCCGGAGGACGGTTCCGGACGAGGGCCAAAAATATATAGCGGTTGAATGAACTTGGAAAATGGCTATATATTTTAGTTTCGAATCTGGGTCGATTTGTGTGTAGCATTCTGATTGGTTGTGTGAGTGGTTTGAGTCTGACTTTGACGAGGAGATTACAATCGAGGAAAATAGTTTACAGATGTTGGGTTCATCCATAGTATTTCATTTATCTGCTCTATATATGGACTAGCAATTGTATTTGATTGCACTGTCTTTTTATATGCAATTGTATTTGTAGCAGGTCGCTGATGTTGCGGAGAAATGAATCAATTATACCGGTCATCGAGGTCGCTGAAGAAATGAAATAATTACTACGAATTCCCATTCCAGGTGTGGTCCTGAATCTCTCATTTCAATCGATTTAAACCCATTTTTATTGGATTTAAATCTTTGCAGCCTCCTGAATATTTTAAACAAATTTTATGTGTCCGCCATTTTTATTATTTATTAGATTTGATTATTCATATCCGTGCTTATGTACACTTGTCTTTTTCTCTAGCTAAACCCTAAACAGGTATCCCAATTCCCATTCACCCATCGCTGCGCCCTGTAGTTTGTGAGTTCAACTAGTGGGTTTCTGGTTTAACTCACCCATTCACCCATCTCTGCATTGTTAATTCCACATATATATAGAAATCAGGAATCACGATCCCCAATTGCAATTATAAATATAAATGAAATCATGAACATGTTGCATATATAGAAATGAATTTTTTCGCTGTAGCTTCGGCTCTGATGCCTAGTCTTCTCTGCTTTTGTTGTTTATGTGTGCTGTGTTAAATATCTTCGCTCTGTGATGTAAGCTATATAAATAGTTTGATAGAAATCAAGAATCCCCAATTCCAAGTATATATAGAAATTAAATCAAGACCCCCAATTCGAACTATACATATAAATGAAATCATGAAGGTGCGGCATATATAGAAAAATTTTCCTCCGTTGCAATTTTTCGCTGTTGCTTCGGCTCTGATGCGGAGTGTTCTCTGCTTTTGTTTCTGTGTTAAATATGTACGCCTGACGTCAATATATGTCTCGCAATGTGTGATAATTGTGTTTAAATAACAAAATCATTGCGTTGAACGGGATCTGCCACATCTATGTTAAGGAGATTTCTTTCTTTTTCTCGCCGTTTATTTATATTCTTTGATTTAGATTTGGATTCAGCGTAAAATTTAAATTTAGATTTGCGCTTTTAAATTTTCCCTTTCCGTGCATATATTAGATCCGGATTCGATGGTACAGTGGAAACATGTTTTCATAATCTGGTCATGTTTTTTTGTGATAGTTTATTTTTTTCCCTCTAATTTTCTTTCAAAAGATTTTGGGGTTTAATATTGCTGTGGGTTCAGCAAAAGCAGACATATGTCATTAAGAGTTTAATCCTTGTCTAATTTTATTAGACAATAGGTTAAACTGAACGACAGACAAGGTAACCTTAGCAATAAGATTCTGACGCTGGTTATCCTTTCGAAAGATGACTATGTTGCCATCGAACATCTAAGTTGCGTGTGGGAGGGTCATCGCTGAAGTGGAAGGCCAAAGCATCGCTGCCCTAAGAAACGCGGTTAGATCCGTTGCACCGCCGTCACTAATATTCTAAATCGATGCCAATTCCATTAGTTTCCATCAGCAATTGAATGCCAATGCTTCTGGAATAATGATTATAATTATCAAATAGTATCCCTTGGGAGAAATGACATATGCTCGTTTTCAACGGTTGTCATAACAATGAGTAGAATCTGAACTATTTAATATGCATTGCATTGTTTTCTAATTGTTTTACAAGGATCTATGTATTTTATGAGGCAGCTGGAAAAAAAAATTATTGTAATTATCCTAGATTATAGGTTTTTCATAAAATTACAATTTTAATTTTATTTGAAGGCATTGATTTATTAATAGATGTATAGGTTTTTTAAGCAATTGTTATAAATTATATTTTGTTTATCACATCACTGTAATTTTGATTTTAGCTTAATGTTATGATTTATTTTATTTCTTCAAAATTATATTTGGGGAATATTTTAATTGTTTATATTTTCATTTGTCTACATTGTTTTTATAAGCTGTATGTATATTATTTTAGAATCTTTACTTATATGTATAAAATATATTATTTATTATTTCAATGATTTTCATTTTATGTTTTTATTATTTATCTATAATGAACACATGATAGTATAGGTTTAAACATATTTCATATCTTTTTATCTTAGTATTTAGTTGTGTCTATATATTTGTATTTTTGAAATTTTATTTATATGTTTTAGTGCATTATTTTTAGTGTTATGATTATTTTTTCATTATTTTTAAATATATAAATAGTAAGTGCAAGCAAGAGAGAGGGATGGTGTGACAAGGAGACAAGAGTGAGAGGATAGGGTAGAAATAGAGAGGTTTAAAGAGAGATAGAGAGAGTGGGAGAGACTAAGAGAATAGGGTAGAAAGAGAGAGGGTGAGCGAGAGAAAGAGAGAGAGAGAGAGTGGCAGGAAGGGAGGAGAGAGAAGGGGAGGGGGCGAGAGAGAGAGAGAGAGAGAGAGAGAGAGAGGGAGGAGAGAGGGAGATAGAGAGAGCGCGTGCGAGAGAGAGAGAGATAGAGAGAGCGCGTGCACGAGAGAGAGAGAGACCGAGTGACTGAGAGAGAGTGAAGGAGAGGAAGAAGAAGAAGAGAGAGTGAGGGAGAGAGAGATAGAGTAGGAGAGTGGGGGGGGGAGAGATAGACATGAAGGAGAGAGAGAGAGAGAGAGAGAGAGGGACGGACAAACGAAGGAAGGGAGGGAGAGTGAGGTGGAGAGAGAGAGAGAGAGAGAGAGAGAGAGGGATACGGGGAGAGCGAGTGAATGAGAGAGAGAAAGTGAGAGGGATAGGAAGAGGGAGACAGGGAGAGAGAGCATGAGAAAGAGTGAGAGAGAGAGTGATAGGTAGAGAGAGAGAGTTAGATGGAGAGAGAGAGATGGAGAAGTAGAGGGAACGAGAGAGGGAGTGAGGTAGATAGAGAGGAAGAGGGGGAGGTGGAGAGACCGAGTGAGGGAGAGAGTGGGAGAGAGAGAAATGCAGAGAAGGAGAGAGAGAGAGTGGGAGGGAGATAGCGTGGGAGTGGGAGAGAGAGAGATAGAGAGAGAGAGAGAGAGAGAGAGAACAGAGAAAGGGTGGGGAGAGAGAAGAAGAAAGGGAGACAATGAGGGACATAAGTAGGAGAGAGTGAAGTATAGAGGGAGGGAGGGAGAGAGAGAGAGAGGGAGGGAGGGGGAGGAGGGGAGAGGAAGGGGGAGAGGGGGAGGGGGAGAGATAGAGTGAGTGCGAGTCAAAAGTAGGGAGTGGGAGAGGGAGGTAGGGTGGTGGGGGAGAGTGAGGGTCAAATATGGCAAGAGATAGTGATAGGGAGAGGGAGAGAGGAATAAAGAGAGAGAGATAGAGAGAGAGAGAGAGAGAGAGAGGGGTCTGGGAGAGAAGAATTGTGAGAGGGAGGGAGGTAGTGAGGGAGAGAGGGAGGGAGAGCATGAGAAAGAGTCAGAGAGAGAATTAGAGCAAGGGACATGGAGCGTTAGAGGGCGAGGGGGAGAGAGGCAGAGGGAGAGGAACTCGGGGTGAGAGGGAGGGAGGGAGAGAGAGAGGGGGGGGAGGAGGGAGAGAGGGAAAGAGGGAAACACGGATAGATAGAGAAAGTGCAAGGGGGAGGGAGGGGGAGAGTGGAAGAGAGAGAGTGGGAGAGTTTGAGGGAGAGAGAGAATGGGGGAGGGGAGATAGAGGGAAATGGTGAGTAAGAGAGAGATCAGGAGTGGGGTATATGGAGGGGAGAGAGAGAGAGAGTGACTGAGAGAGAGTGAAGGAGAGGGAGAAGAAGAGGGAGTGAGGGGGAGAGAGAGAGAGAAAGAGAGAGGGAGGAAGGAAAGAAGGGAGGGAGAGTGAGGGGGGGAGAGGGAGGAAGGAAATAAGGGAGGGAGAGTGAGGGGGAGAGAGAGAGAGAGAGAGATTGAGAGGGAGAGGGATAGCGGTAGAGTGAGCGAATGAGAGAGAGAAAGTGAGAGGGGTAGGAAGAGGGAGACAGGGAGAGAGAGCATGAGAATGAGTGAGAGAGAGAGTGAGAGGGGGAGAGAGAGAGTTAGAGGGAGAGAGATAGATGGAGAACTAGAGGGAACGAGAGAGGGAGTGAGGTAGATAGAGGGGAAGAGGGGGAGGTGGAGAGACTGAGTAGGGAGAGAGCGAGAGAGAGAGAAAGAGATACAGAGAAGGAGAGAGAAAGAGAGTGGGAGGCAGATAGTGTGGGAATGCGAGGAAGGGAGAGAGAGAGAGAGAACAGAGAAAGGGTGGGGAGAGAGAAGAAGAGAGGGAGACAATGAGGGACATAAGTGGGAAAGAGTGAAGGAGAGAGAGAGAGAGAGAGAGAGAGAGAGAGGGAGGGGGGAGGGGGAGAGGAGGAGAGAGGGAGAAAGACAGATAGAGTGAGTGTGAGTCAGAAGTAGGGAGAGGGTGTGGGAGAGAGGGAGAGAGGGAGTGAGGTAGGATAGAGAGAGGGAGAGATAGGTTGAGAGAGAGAGAGAGAGAGAGAGAGAGAGAGAGCGAGAGGGAGAGGTAGAGAGAAAGAGGGGGATACGAAGTGAGGGAGATGGCAACAAAGAGATACAGAGAGAGATAAAGGGAGAGAGGGGGGAAGAGGGAGAGGGAAGGAGGGAAAGATAGATAGAGAGAAAGGGAGAGAGAGAGATAATGGAAGAGAGGGAGAGGGAGAGGGAGTGAGGGAGAGGGTGAGGTATAGACGGAGGGAGAGAGGGAGAGTGAGAGAGAGATAGAGGTAGAGGGTGAGAAAGAGATAGAGAGGTATAGAGATAGAGAGAGAGGGGGGGAGAGAGTGGGAGAGAGGGAGTCAGAGAGAGGGAACGAAAGATAGAGAGAGGGATGAAGAGAGTGGGAGGTAGGGAGAGAGAGAGAGAGAGAGAGAGATTGGGGGAGAGAGAGAGGGTGGGAGAAAGAGAGAGAGAGTGGATCAAGCACGCTTAACTCTAGAGTTTTCCCCCACAATCAAACCCACTTTCTTTTTTTTAAGCTCAGTATTTCTTCTTTTTCTATTAATATAAATAGAAAATTACAACCAGATCAGAAAGAGAGTTTCGTGGCCGCAACTTGCCCTGTGGGAAAGCACGTTGGCCACCTAACATTTTTGTAGCCCATCTAAGTACAATACAACTTAATTCTTTGCAGCCACAAAAAATAAAACTAATTATTTATATATATCCTATCTTCTACATTCCTATTTCCACAAGAAACAATAAATAATATCTGCAAATTCATAATCATAAATAAAATTTGAAAATAAAGCTATTGTCATGACTAGTCAACCTCTTTAACAAAGCAAAATTCCACTTGTGCGAGGTCCATATCAGTGTTTTATGGGAGTTCTGTTGGGGCTAGTACACAAGGAAAATGATCTTCAACGAGGCTAACCCACCCTTCTTATTCGCGCAAAAAAACTATATCTTATTGAATTCTTTTTTATAATTATGAATTCCTCAGCAACGGTGGCCATACTCACAACAACATGTTCCATGGCCTTCTACAGAATTCATTTCATCGACCAATAAAGGTAGAGAGTGTGTTTAAATTGTGTAAGTTTTCCATCAGTTTACGCAGGGTCAGGCAACAACTCACGCCTATCTTCGACCTCTATATACATTCTCTCTGCGTGACAATTTAAATTTTCCTCCCTCTCCTCAATCAACTATCAGGTCCACTCCTATTATTCTCCCAATAGGCTTCCACAACCTCTTAAATTTTTTTCCTAAAGGATTTATGTCCTCTTGGATTCTCGGTTGAAGTGCTGCATTGAACCTCAGTCCGACGAACTTGAAACAGAGGTGGCTAGACCATAAGAATTCAACATAAATTTTGAAAACATAATAGTAACCTTGGTGAACCTCACTAGTACATAATATGCAATTTGTAAAATGTTTGAGAATTTATTTTTCAAATTATTCAAATTATAATAATTTTATAGAGTCTCTACATAACTTTTTGGGATTTTCACGTTAAAAAAAAATTATAGTATAAAATTTGAGCCAATAATTTTTAGAAAAAATGGAAATTAAGGATTTTTTTTGGAAAAAGCATGGAAAATTAGTCCACTTGCGAATATTAGCCCCTAAAATTTTCCCTCAAGACAACTCTATATAGCCCTTAGTAGAATGGTGTTTCAAAACATATGAATAGGATGTTGAGGGAGAGAGCAACGACTATGCTCATTAGAGCTAGTTAAGATAAAAATTAATGGGTGGAAGAAGTTACTATTGCATGTTAGTTGATTAATAGGTCTCCCACATTAGTTCATATGGATAAACCTCCTACTTAGCTTTAGATGGGAAAATTTACCCCACCTCAACATCTTCATACTTTAGGTTGTGAATCATATGCTCATGTGCCAATAAAGAGATGGGAAAATATCGATGAGAAGGAAATGAAATGTAACTTCATGATTCATGGCATTTGTGTGAAGAGGTAGAATTTTTTGGATTGTGTGACTAGATATTTTTGTATAAGAAGATTTTTATTCTCCATCAAGTTAAACCTTCTTCCATAGTGGTTCATCAAAAAGAGAATGAGAAGAAGTCAATGGTTTATCTACCACATAAGATAGAAAAATATAAGCCAAAAAGATGAATAAGAAGTTCATGATGGTCTTAACCATGACTAGGGTTCAAAGAGTTCAAAGGAGGAGGAAGAAAGTCCACCTAAAAATTGGAGGAGATCAAATTGAAAAATAACGTAGCTAAATAGGTATGATTACAATTTATTTGATTTCATATGTGCATTTTCTTTATTTTCTAATACTAATAAGCTTAGAACTATGAAAGAGTCAATGGTGATTAATGATAACGGGTTTTTGAGATTATCCATGAATACACTTAGAAATAATGATACATATGACTTGATACCAATGCCTAATGGATGGAAACCCATTAGATATAAATATTTCCTAAAAAAAGAATCATTTATATAGTGATGTTATTCTTAGGTCGAGAGGATAATATGGTACCAAAAGTTTGATTCCTTTGAAATGGGATTGGGAATTGTGAGATACAAATCAGATAATTATGTGTATTACAAACATGATGGTGGTCATTTCTTTGTTATCACTTTATACGTAAAAGATATGTTATTCTTTAGTAATAGTAAGAATGTTCTTTATGATTTGATGTCTTAGCTTGTACCACAATTTGTTATGCATGACTTTGGGGATACAAAATATATCTTAAGAATTGAGATGAAGAGACAAAGAAAATATAATGCCTTCATTGATCGAAAAATTTAATAAGTATGTAAAATATGTGCTACAACATTTTTACATGGAAGGTTGCAAACCGTTTATTTCTATTATTTATGTAGGAACTAAACTTTCAATTAAGAAATGTCCTTCAAAACCTATAGGTTCAATGGATATGCATTATATATGTTATCCTATTGGAGTTGGTAGTTTGGTCTACACATTGGATTGTACTAGACTAGAGATTGTCCATGTAGTGGAAGTTTTAACTCTATTCATGGCTATTATTGGACATTAACATTAGGCCACAAAGAAGAGGGTCTTAAAGTATTTGCAAGGTACTTTTATATATTCTTGTTGCTATCATAGTTATGCTTCAAGGAAACCACACTTGGCATACATAAATGATTTTGTGGATTGTTATTGGGTAGGGGATGAAATTCGGATATCTACAAGCATTTTCGAGATTCCATTATTTTGATGCAACAATAAGTTGGATAAACAAGAAAGAAGCAGTGGTTTCATTGGCACTATATGGGTAAAGTATATGATAACTACTCATGGATGTAGGGACAGAATTTATCTTATGAGATCATGTTCAAAAGTAGTGATAACTTAGAGAACTATTATAGTTCAATCATAATAAAAATGTCATTTGTTTGACAAAGAACCTGACCTTTCATTCAAATATAAAGCATGTATGCGTATATATAGACACTAGAGACATGTGAAAATTTACATAATGTTGTATATGAATTGATAAAACCATCACAGGTTCAAGTGGTGTTGTGAGTGTATGGGCGTTATACTCCTTATAATTCAGCTCACAATTTTCCTTATATTATTGCAAGGTATAAGTGGAAGAGTGTTGGGATAGTTGTTTTATACACATTGCAATCCTTTAGTGGCATAGGTAGGCATTGATAGTTGATAGGCAACAAATCTTAAGTTACCAAAAAAAAATATAATGTAGTGGTAGGGAATAAATGCATGTCAAAACAGGCAATGAATACTAAGAATAAAATATGACCAATTATTTGCTGGTGGTTTGTTGCATGTACATTGGAATACCTTACAAGGTTTTTGTTATGCCTATTTATTGAGTGCTAGGATTGGTGGAAAACAATGTGCATGAGTTTTAATTTACTGTTATGCTTTCAAATATTTCTGTAATGTTTATTTAACTTTTGAACACTCTCATTGAGATCAAATATTTGTAATGTATTGTAACAATTTAGTTGTTAAATGATACATTGAGCATGCGTTAGAGTGTGGGGTTTTTTAACCAAAATATGTTTTTCCAAGGAATTTTTATGTAATGGTTTTCTATTGCATTGATATGCCTTTTCTTATCATAGATTTGTTTAAAGTTTCTTTACATATTCTTTTCTCATTGGATAGTGGAGGAAATATATTCATAAAATCTACTTCCTTTCATAGATGATTAAGGATGACTTAAATTTACAATATAATTGGGTGCAAAAAATAATTGAGGACATCAATATACAAATACAAAGTATAAAGAGGATGTATATATATCACCCAAATAATTGTTAATGGTTTATGCGATTGTGATAACCATTATACCTCAGATACCCTATTAAATGAATATTTTCCAAAGGAAAAATCATAATTAAAAATTAAACTGTCATATAGAGAGATATAAAAAAAATAAATATTCATATCATGTTGTTAACCCTTAATTTGATCATGGGCATGTACAAATGGCCAATGAAACTATATATATATATATATATATATATATAGATATATAGATATATAGATATATATATATATATATATATATGACTACCATCATTGAGACAATTGAAAAAAAAAATATTTCATTCACAATTCAAATTAACAATTTCAATAAAATAATAATGATCTATAAAAATTTTAGAAATCTTAACAAAACATGTGCATAGATTGTTGAAGTGATCATACATACGAGTATAAAAATTTCAAAACTAAATTAAAAAAATTCAATAGCATGTATAAATATTCATCACAAGGAAGAAATAAAAACATTAATAAAGTAGTCTTTAATAATACAGAAGAAATTTCTCACTTGTTAAACAAAAATAAAAAAATATTTATACAATGAAAAATATATGCAATATAAAATTTAAACAAAATAAATTTTAGTTAATTTAAGGGACAATTGAAATTTAACTTAGTAGAAATCCAAAGTTATGTAACAATGAAATCACATTTTGAGATTGAATGGTGACAAAATAAAATTCATATATCTTGTTGTTCCAACAAAGATTAACACTTTATTTATATATTTAAATATTCATAAATGAAGATAACTCAAATTTTAAAACAAAAATTTCAAACTAAATTTTTTATCATCTAAGAATTTGAAAACAAAACCATTTTTATAACCTAATCCAATTTTCTATGAGATAATACTATTCATAGCTTCCAAAAGGTTCATAGATAAAAGTTCATCTTAAATGCAAGGATGTATGAATTTTGCTATATATAGTTTTATGAACTAAGATTTTAATCCATTTTAACTATTGTAAATACATTGTTGGTTAAAAAGCACATCTTAATTATTCAACATTTTAAATAATAACTTTAGAGCTAGTAAGTGGTACTTTATTTATTTATTAATTTTAATAATAATGTGAATTTTCTTAATTTAGAATTGTTTTAGATATATGAATAAATTCAATAAACTTTGAAAAAAACATAAAAATATTAAAACATTTGAGTTATATAACTCCTACTATTGAAATTTATCATTTTGAAATATCTTTATTAAATTTCAACAGAATCAACCTATGCTTTGAGTCACGGTATCTCGGCTACCACATATATATGTAAAGAAAATGTGCACACAGGCTTACTTTGTCCAATGCATAACCTATTCAAGATCTGAATTAAGACTTAACTTCAATGAACACCTCAAAGGTTTTTTATTTTAATTTTCAAATCACATAGTTTTTTCAAGAGTCCATTATTTCTCTTTAACTTTTAATGCATATGAATCATGACAACATACTTGGTAATTATATAAATTAATTCCTTGTATAACTCTATAGTAAAATTAATGTCCCTTTTGGGTGGAAAACCTGGTATTTCCTCCGGAAATACATCCACAAAATCATTCCCTATCAGAATGTTTTCCATCATTGGAGTATTTTCTTTGGAATTGATAAAACCCACCTGGCTAGCATATAACTGGCATCCTTTCCTAATGAACTTAATCATTTGAGATGTTGTAATAGGATACAGCTGTAGGGGTTTCTTTATACCTTGAATCTCCTTCTGATTTCCATCATGCATTATGTAATGTATAACATTTTCTTTACAATCTACTAACATCTAGTGCTTCTCCAACCAATCCATACCAAGTAGCACATTGTAGGATCCCAAAGCTAATATATTTAGGTCTAAAATTAGTTGTTGTTCACTAATTTTCAGTGTACAGTTCAGAATTTTTGCACAAACTTTCCTCTTTGCTCCCATGGCTAACTGTACCAGCCAAGGATTTATGAATTTATAACTTTACAATTTACAAATCTTTACTAATTTTGGGATTACGTAGCTTAAATTTTCACCTGGGTCTACCAAAATAGAAACAAGTTGAGAGAGTAGCTTACCTTCCAACTCTATCATTGTCGGTTGGTAATCCTCCTGTCGATCTTCTAAGGCTACGTTAATTCTAGGTATATTTCTTGCCACATATCCTACGGTTGAGGCTTCTTAGTATCCTTTCTTGTTCTTGGATCAAACGCTCATTATCAATTCGAACCCCGACCATTTCTTCCTGTAGTTTCTGTACTGTGTTTAACATAATGCTAGTTTGGTGTTGTTGTTCCTCTAGCAGTCTACTTGTTTGCTGGTGTTGATCAACACTCAGCTGAATCCACATTTCAGGGTTCATTTCTAGTCAAGGTTGGGGTTCTTCGATGTTCTGGGGTGCCTATTGTGCTGCCCCCCTTCTCCTAATGTCTCCTATTATGCTTCTTTTCTCTGTGCATCAATATACACACAGATTAAATCGTTAGATGACCGATAGGATCCTAGTGTTCGAACCTAGTTCTGATACCACTTGTAACATTCAACTACAAGTATCACTTTTAACCTTTGTCTATTTTTTTTTTTACTAAAAAAATCCTAACACAACTCAACATCGTAATTTCAAAACTAATATTTTAAAACATTACACAAGTATCCATATTTTTTTACACAAAGCTTGATTATATTACATTATCATTATTTTGATAACAAATTTATGATATAAGATCTGGTTCAGGTTAAATACGCTTCCCAAAATTTGAGTTGTATGACTGACAACGTATCTGCACTATGGTTAAATGATTGTACTACTCTATATAATTAAAAATATTTGAACATTAATCAATGCCAGATCTTGAGGATATCAGTCAAAAAATTTTGTTTCACAACGAAGTCTCATATACAAGATTTTTGGAATTATTTGGTTTTCTACCTATGGATAATTAATGTGGTAAGTTTGCATATGGGTTGGAATTTATTATCTTTGTCCTATAGACCTTACAGAATCCCAGTTCTAGCTTTCCTCATCGTCGATTTGCTCATAATAAGATCTTTAGCTGTGTTTAGTTCTAAGGTTCTGGGGTTAGTTTTGGGTAATGACTACCACCAAACCTAACAGTTCTAATATTTTCTAGGGTTGCCGCCGCAAGCTCTGTAATCATGAATCCATGGCTGCCATAATATACATTTCTCATCAAATTCCTTCCTTCTCTGCTCCGGAACCCTTCAACAATGGTAAGACTCTCTCCATTTTTCTAACACCTTTCACTTTGGCTAGATTTCTTCCATATAACCTCTATTCTTGAGGGTTTCTCTTAGAAGGCTTCTATTGTTTTCAAGTTAATCTTTTATTGTTAAATTGGCTGCCATTTCTCATTCTCAACTTGGCTCTTGTTTTCTGGGTCGAAGTTAGAAATTCTTTCTGCTCTCAGGAGAAAATGCTATTGTCTTCCACTGCCTCCTCGGAGAATTTACTCAGGTATTGTATGCGTTGATTTGAATACTAGTGATTTTAAGTTACTCTTCCCTTCTGTGCATGTTCATGCATCAATGATTTAATTTTCAAGCTTTCTTCACTGCAGTTTATCCCCGTCACCATTTCCACAGAGTATTAAGTTTACATGTATGACCTTTAGTATTATTGTTCTCCTGCAACAAGATTGGTCCTTTTTTTTTCTTAAATTTATTTTAGTCTTCATGTGGTTTTCTTCACTAGTTCTCTTTCATTTTCAGTTATGAACCATTGCCTAACTCTATGGTTGGAGGCTAAGCCACCTTCCTTGTCTTTGAGTCTCTACTAACTCATTTAAATTTAAATTTACATTTTGAAATATCTTTATTAAATTTATATTTTGAAATATCTTTATTAAATTTCAACAAAATCAACCTATGTTTTGACTGACAATATCTCCGCTACCACATATATATATGTAAACAAAATGCTCACACAGACTTATTTTTTCCAACGCATATCCTATTAAAGATCTGAATTAACAGTTAACTTCAATCACCAACTCAAAGGTTGTCAACCAACACCTCAAAGGTTTTTTATTTTAATTTAGTAGATCACAGGAGACCATTGGATTTCACAAACATATTTTTCACAGTGACTCCATAAAATGGAAAACGAGAAATCCAAAAAGCCTTTTATTATGTTGGAGATATGTGGTAAATCAGAAATAACATGGTTATGGATTGTCCTTGATCTATTATCATTAATCAAATGTGTTTCTACAATAACGAACAGTGACTACCCAGAACTGTAAAAATATATGTTATTTCCTAAATGGATAATGAATGAAGTAATAAAAATGCGCTAACGTCCAGAAGAGAATAACCTCCACATAACTCACACTTATAAGGTATACTTATAATATCAAATAAATAAAAAATAAGTTACAAATCATATATATATATATATATATATATATATATATATATATATATGAATTAAATAATAGCTTCGTACAATAGATCTTTGTAAAGTAAAATCAACAAGCCAAGAAAGGGATGAAGGGGACAAAGAAAGTGGAAAATAGAGAGGGAAGAATGGAAATGAAGCAGCACCCATTGCCGATCTCGGTGATGTTTCCTTCACCTCTGCAGCTTTTGTTTGCCCACCAATATAATCATAATGACTAAAAAATTTACAAATGTGTAGTTTCTTAAGCGTGCCATTGTTGTTCACACCAACAAGGTTTTTATCCCTGAACATTGATTTCATTTCAAAAATTAGGTGCGCAATTACAATTTGAAATATTGGGCTCGATATAGATTTTGAATTATTTTCGTAATTAATGAAGGGTGTAGGCATTGGGGAATGGGTTAGCATTGGATGGTGACGCCACAAAAAGGAGGAGAAGTTGTCGTAAAAGCGTTGGAGGGTGGTACTGACAGGAGGCAGAGCTTGACAGTGGGAAGAGACCATAGTTATTAAGCTCGAATTCGAATTTGGATTTGAATTCGATACGAGAAGATAAAAATTTGAATGAAAACAAATTAATTTGGGAAAAAAATAGAATTGAAATAATTTCTAATAACTCTAGATCAATTAACAACCTTACAAATACAATTCACTCCCAAAAAACTAAAAAAATCCAGTGTTACTCTTCATTCCAAGAATTCAAATCTGAGAAGCCTAACATTGATTTTTAACATAAAACTTATTTGTTCAAAATTATCATTTAATAAATAGATATATATTTAGAAAATCACCATTCTAAACTTATTTATTTATTTATGTAGTCAAAATAAAATTATACTTATAAAATGAGTAATAATCTAGTTTCACGGATTATTTTTTTCCCTGTTTCCTTGACTTTCCAGCCCTCCAAAACAAGATTGAAATTGAAAAAAAAAAACAATTTGCAATTTCACAATTTTTTCTAATTTCCTTTGTTTTCCTGCACAGTAATCCTAACCAAAACTATCTTTTCCTTCAATTCATTCCCAACTAGAAATTCAAGGGATCACCTAACTTAAGATCTAGATTCTTACATAACTTATTAAACCAGAGAAAAAATATTGTTTCATTTAAGAAAAACCCCACTTTCATTGTAAAAAAGAAAATTTTTTATTGCAAAATTGTTTCTGCTTCTTTTTTAATCCTTAATTAAAACTTTATTTTAATTTTTTCTAATTACAAATCACATTTTAAATGAATAATTTTTTTATATGTTTTTTATCTACAAATAAAATATCCTATGCTTTTAGATAGATAATTGTAAATTGTAAATTTTCAATGACAATAATATATCTATAATAAATATGTATAAATATATAAAATTTCTATATAAAACATCGTATTATGTCTTAGATTTTAAATAAAAAAATATTATTAATAAATTAAATTAACATATAAAATTTAATAAATTATTTACATGTTAGATTTTTTTTTTTAAATAACAAATATGTAAAAAAATTTCATCCAAAAATAATTTTCTAATGGTGAATGATTAATTAATTATATTAAGTAAACAAAATTTCAAATATAACATTTCTTAATAAAATCCTAAAAACCTAAAACATTAAATAAAAATTTAAAAAAAAAATCCAAATTCCAACCCTCCCACCAAGCATTGATAGTTTACCCATCACACAACATTGATATTTTAACCACAAAGGCCACACTTATGAAAAAACAAAACTAAAGCATCCCACACGTGACTTACTAACATTAGCGCAACACTTGATTGATTAACATTGAGGAGAGGGTAGTGGAGAGCAGCATAGACAAAGACAACGAACGTTGTGTGGAGCGCGTGCAACGGATATGGAGCGGAGTGGAGCGCGTGCTTTTCCGTTAGGGCTGCAATTTGTGCTTTTCCATTAAACATAAAATTCAAAAGGATGAAGAGATTAAAAAAAAAAAAAAAAGCAACGTCTAACGAATAAAGCGAATAAAGCAGTACCTCTGGTTTCCTTATCTCAGCATGTGATAATTTTAGTTTTTTTCGTTTCTTTTCTAATTTCAAGCTAATTTTTGTTAAATTTGATCTAGGTTTGTGATCGACAAAAAAAATTGAAATCAAAAATAATTTCCGTTGTGTTATATTTGTGATTCGAATTGTTCTTTTAATATATGTTTTGTGTTAATTTGTTTTTAATTTTTCTTTTTTCTTTTTTATTTTGGTTTGCTTTAATGTGATAGGAATATTATTATTAGAGTAAAGTTGATTTTCTGTTTAGTGTTGAATCAATATTATCACATGGCAAAGTTGAGTTTTATATTTTTTTATCCGTGATTTTTTAATTGATTTGGAAATGTGGTTAATATTTATGTACTATTTGTGATTTTGATTTTTTTTTACTAAGTTTAAATTTAAATTTAAATTTTAGAAATTCATTTATTGTTATGACTAAAATATTCTTTACACATGCAAAACATATCAAATTCGTGAAAATCTGTTGCTTTGACGATTTTCTATTTCGTATCATTTGATTACTAATAATTTTGGGTTAAAAAAATATAATACCAAAGTAAATAAAAGTCTACTGTTTTTTTATTTATTTAAATTTCTTCCTCTACTCATCATCTATTTTTTAAATTTATTCCTTTACTCATCATCTATTTCTTTTGCTACCAAAATCATTTGAAGTAGAATGTTGCTAAGAAAATCTACTTAATATATTCCTTATCTGTAACACCCATGAAAACTTACTCTAAGTATTTCTTTTTGTTTTCTGCCTGGATAAAAGTAAGACATGTGATGAAAATGTTGATATAACTATTATTTTCATAAATGAAAATAATAAATTATCTTTGACATATTCTTCCTCTTAGAAATATGTTAACTATTAAAATGAGAGATTAATACTTAAATACCATTAAAATAATTGAAAAATTAGAAACAATAAGGAAGAAAATAATCCTTTTTCATCATTATTACTCTTTATATTTTGTAGTGGAAAAAGAAGGAAAAGTATAAATATGAGAAAAAGACACACCACCAATAAATAAAGAATAATAGAGAGATATTTCATGTCGTGGATACTATAGCATGAAACTATTGTTGCTAAGTAAAAATATTTTGGAGAGATATTATGCGTGGGAGAGAAATACTAGTTAAACCCAAGAAATGACCAAGACACTTCTAAGGGATCGAGAGAAGAAATCAAAATTATCTATGAGAGATAAAGACTAGTTCAACACAAGAAATTACCAAGACACTAATAATGTTTGAAGAGGAGAAATCATGGTTAATATTTTCACAACTTTATAGGAAAATTAACCATGGAGCTAAAGGATAACTGACAAATATTTAATTGGTCAAGAGTATCGTGGAAATTTTCATGTATTTATGAAGGGGTCCAGATAAGTATATGTGTGAATGAATGATTTGATGTAGGTCAACACATTCCTTATAATCTTTGGAGGTGAGAACAGAATGATGTGAGGAGTCATATGAATTAAGTAAAAAATATATATTAAATATGAGACCAAATCGGTTACTGAAAAAGAAAAAGTGAATTGAAGGATTGTACACATAAGATTTAGATATAGCAATAAAGTTAATATTGAGGTTTTTCATATGTTATAGGTGTGAACTAGTAAAAATTAGTATTACAATTCGAAATTTTTAGGATCGAATAAGATCGATAATGATTATTTTAGCTATCTATGTGATCTAAAATTTATGTTTATCTAATATGCTTGAGTATTATTATTGTGAATGTCTATCATATTTGTCCATTATGTTGGTGTGATGTTAATTGTAGACATTTTCATATGTTTTAGGCTTAACAGGATTGGTTGATACTATTTTATTAAAGTATGTGATTGGAAATTTAGATTTATATAATGTAGTTAATGATGAATATCAAAAAAATTATCTGAATAAATTTGGAAAAAATTATTTTCATAATGATAGTGATTGGAAATTGTCCTATACATTAAAATAATATAATAATTTTTGCAACAATCTTTGTTGAAAATATGAGATGTGTTCATGTATGCTTCTACTTATCAAAATATTTAAGGTAGAATTCCTTTATTTTCAAATTTATTGTAACTTTAATTTGTTATATCCAATAAATTTGAGATTCATTTATACTTTTCACTACTTTATGACCATCTTGATATAACTATTATTTTCATAAATGAAAACAATAAATTATTTTTGATATATTCTTCCTCTTAGAAATGTGTTTACTATTAAAATGAGAGATTAACACTTAAATACCATGAAAATTCTTGAAAAATTAAAAACAATAAGGAAGAAAATCCTCATTTTTCATGATTATACTATTTATATTTTGTAGAGGAAAAGGAAAGAAAAGTAGGAATATGAAAAAAAGACACGCCACCAATAAATGAATAAGACTAGAAAGAGATTTCATGTGGTCGATACTATAGCATGTAACTATTGGTGATAAGGAAAATTATTTTGGAGAGAAATTATGTGTGGGAGAGAAAGACTAGTTAAACCCAAGAAATTACCAAGACACTACTAAGGGTTTGAGAGAAGAAGCTAAAATTAGCAATGGGAGAGAAAGACTATTTGAACCCAAGAAAATACCAAGACACTACCAATGTTGGTAGAGGAGAAATCATGGTTAATATTTCATCAACTTTTTAGGACAACTAACCATGGAGCTCAAGGATAAAAAAATATTTAGTTGGTCAGGAGGATCGTGGAAATTTTCACAAATTTATGGAAGGGTACACATAAGTATATGTGTGAATGAGTGATTCTATGTAAAGTGAATGGTAAAGGAAAAATATTATATGGAATTAAAAGTTGAGATTTTAATCTTTTGGGAAATAATTGATACTACTGTTGTAAATGAATATGCTACACGAGAATAGTAGTATGTTGGGTTAACTTTGTGGTTTTAGGTCAACACATTCCTTATAATCTCTAGAGGTGAGAAGAGAATGATGTGAGGATTCATACAAATTAAGTGAAAAAATGTATTAAATATGAGACCAAATTAGTTACTGAAAAAGAAAAAGAGTATTGAAGGATTGTACATATAAGATGTAGATATAACAATAAAGTTAATATTGGGGTTTTTCATAGGTTATAGGTGTGAACTAGTAAAAATTAGTATAAAAATTCCAAACCTTATGCATGAACAAGAGAGGATGACGACTAAGTAAAATAATGTGGTCCCTTGAACCCGAGGTTCATACGAGGTCTCTCGTATAAAACTTATGTCGACACTATGTTTACAAATATCAAAAAATAGATATGTAGTTATACTATCATATCGAAATATTAATCTTTCAGAGGGAAAATATAAGAATAAATCTGCCAAAAATAAAAATTTAAAATAGAATTTCTTATACAATACAAGTGAAAAAACAAATTTGCATTCAAGTATTCAATAGAAAATTGCATACTAGAAAGGAAAGACCCTATTTTATTAAATAACTACCCTAACCATTAAGGGAGAAATTTTTAGTAATAACAATGTTTTCATAGTAAAATATATGTAATAAAAAAATATAAGGCTTATGAACAAGAAATAATGAATGCAAATTTGAAGTGAGTAACACATAAAAAAATATATAAGTGGATAGCATTCCTAACATGTAGTTGTAGATATTTCTTGTCACTACAAATTATGGAAAAATAAGTCCACATAGAAATATTGACGTAAATTACACAATTTTATATTCGAAAAGGATGAATCCTTCTATGGTAAGAATACCCCATTATGAATATTAGATATTTTAATTACAAATATAGAGCCTTGATAAAACATTACACTCAACTCAAACATAAATGATAGGTTGATTATGGATTTAAGTCGGGAACCAATAAACCTAATGCATAATGTAATGGTACCATGCTGAGTGAGAAGGTTGTAGTGGATTGAAAATATATTAAGAAATAAAAATGGCTAAAATGAGCACCCTCAAGTAAAGCCGTGTGAACCCATGAAAGTCCTTTAAATATCAAATTCATATTGGAAAACTTATTTAAAAGTGGAAAATTGCATAACAAGGGTCTCAAATATAATCCTTATCTATAGTCACCATATGGGTAACCAATCTTCTCTACATTCAAAACATGATTCCCTCGTAGGGAATTCACTGTAGAAGTGAAACTCTCGATGGTGGAATGTATTAAAAATAAATTTGTGCAACAAAAGTACAACCAATTCAATGGTCTCCAAAACTTTAATCTTAAATTCTTTGGAATTCAAGTAAAAGTAGACGGAATCATTTAATGTGTTATCTAAAATTGACATGTAGTCAAAATTTGTTTTCGTTTAACCCAAATAGAGTTGACAGAGTTGGGTAAAGTATCTCATAGGAACAAGCCAATGAGTACCATAACCATCCTTCTTGAAGACCTTGTAGCATTCATTCAAACACAGTGAATTATATTTATAGTGATATTCCACTCATAACTAAGTTTCAATATCCCTGGTTCTTGGTAGGATTCGAAGCTGGATTTTTGAGATTACTTTATCTCGATGAAAAATGTAATGAAACCCTAATTTTTTGACTAGGTAGGGTAGTTACCCTAATACATGCCAACTTAATTTTATCGTTGTTTTCCAAAATGGTCTATATCATTGAATGTAAAGAGTCCGATAAGATTCTTTGAGGTTGATGGGGACCGAGACCACCGAGCATATTAGAGCGTGAAGCCTTATTGATGAGGCAACCACAACAAATATTGTTGTTTCATTCCCACAAAATAATATAATGCATAAAGTATATTATGAAAGACATTTTAACACAACACATGAGTTTAGGCATATCAGCATGATTCATTCAATAAAAATTAATAGGGTATATATATATAAGTCATGTTGATAGTCATAAGTCTACATTTTCATTTATTAAATTAAACGGTTATCAACATGAAGGATGAGGGTTCATCTCTTTTAAGAATACGAAAGTTACTACCTGTTGAGGATCAATGCATAAAAAAATGAATATTTCTTACATATATATAAGCACAATAGATATAATTAAAATAAATATAAAAAAATAATAAGATGTGTAAGTATGCAAATAGATAACTTAGGGTAATATAGTCAAAAAGAAAAAATTTAATGGACAAATTGAGAGACAGGAACAATTCTCGAGAATTTCACCATGCTATATTTCATTTTATAATAATAATAATATATATATATATATATATATATATATATATATATATATATATTTTTTTTTTTTTTCTTTTAGAAAAAAAACAACAATGTAAAGTGAACTGGTGGGAATACCTTACAAAGTGAACAGAAGTACAAAAGTAGGTAAAGAAAGATCTAGAAAAGGGTTGAATTTGAAATTATGAGAAGACTTATTGTCATGTTTATTATTATTTTTTTTAAAGTAAATAAAAGTTTAAATTTTATTGTGAAAATGTAGGTAAATTAGAAATATTTCACATTAAAAAGAAGGGATATGTTACATATGGTACTAGATCCAAGTTGGAAAATTGTGGTTTATGAGTGTGACTACAACTAGAATCATACGCTATAAATTTATTTACAGGATGAGGAAGAAGGTAAATCATATATGTCATGTATACAAGGAAAGGATTTGTAAAGCATTTATGTACTATGAGTATGTGATAGTATTTTATTAGGTGAACTATGTTTGTATACTAATTGTTTGTGTGAGAATACCCTTACTATAGGAATTTCTATCCAAGAGTCAACAGAGTTCTAATGAATAGATGAAGTAGTATTAACTGCTAACTAGCAGATTATATTCCATGATTGTTTAAAAAACTAATAGACAAGGGTGATTAAAACAAGTGGAGTTAAGAAAAACAAACATACTTAAGTGAGCAAATGTGTATTGGAATAGATGTATAAAGTATAATTACCTTCCTTATTAGGTTAATAATTCAATAACATTAGATTCATATGCTTAGCAAGTAAGTAAAAATGTTGTATGTCAAATTGTGTAAACGTATGCAATTACATACATGGCATTGCATGAGCTTCCATTTGAGAGAGTTATTAAAAAGTACATGCTATTATAATATACTTTTTCTGGATAAGAATATGCATATGAGATTAATATTTGTATTATGCTTTATTTCTTTAGGAAAGAAAGTATAAAAAGCATGAAAGGATAATGACTAGTGACTGACTAGTGTTTGCATGAGTCGTCATGGATGCATTAAAACTATTGACTAGTTATGAATGAATATCTAATGAAAGTTATATGCACGAATCGATTTTGACTAAAGCTATTTGAAAGTTGTGAACAAGTGATTATGATAATTACTTCGTATGTCAGTCTGTTGGAACAGAACATTATGGGTATTGGAAATGTGTGCATAAGATAATATGTGCTTGAAAAATGCATATTTACAATTAGCATTGTTTCTTATTGTAAGCATGAGTAGCTTAATGGAAATAGAAAATCTATGAAAATAAAGCATCACAAGCATTGCAAAGTGAATTGCAAAAGTAAAAATTAAAGTATCATGTTTTAATGTACAACACATGTATGTTACTTCCAAGGGGGAAGTTGTGACAACTTCATTAAAGCTAACTAGTATTAACTAGCTAAGGACAATTTGTTTAACTTTCTTTTAGCTAGCAAGAAAAACTTAAATCATCACTGTTGATGAAGCAAATTATTTGATTTGTTGAAATTAATTAATGAAAGAAAATCTTTCTAAGCTGATGGTAAAAAAATTTCCAAGAATAGGAAGTGGTTGGGGACAGTTGGAAAGACAGTTACCTACTCCTCTAAGGATAAGCTGGATCCCTGGGGAGGATTAGGCATTCTGTGAAATTGGTAAAAGGGGAGTATTTTCTCGAGCTGTTTGGGTCCAGTTGAAAATAGATTCCAGCAACCCTTGTAAAGCCAAAAACATCTGAGTGTGCCTCGAATTGGAGAATTGGACCAGACTGTCCCGAATTTCTCTTCCAGGCTTTTCTGAGTGTGACTGGATTGGCCATCTCGATGTCACAGCAGAAGAATCCAATGTTGACCCGTGAAAATGTCCAGATTGTGGAGCTAGGGGGCAAGTGGGGGACGTAATAGCCTCACTTGATGGTTGGGAGGACCACAGTTTGAAAGACTAAATTTCCAAATAAATATAAAGACATTTTAGTGTGGAAAGATTGATTGCCTGGATGTGAAAAATGACTTGATCCTATGGATTAGGAGGAGCATTTTGTTACCATTGTGGTTCTCATAGTAGAACAAGTTAAGTAAAATCTGTGTTATATTAAAATGAATTATTGAATGTATAAGTTCATTTATATTATTACTAATTGGTTTGAATGTCTTAGCAGATGCGAGGATATGACCATGGTGTATTGATTGACCATTGGCACGATTAGAGAGCTAGATGCTCTCTAGGTACCTTTTTAAGTACTGTATGGATGTCTTTAGCAGGAGCTAAGACAGTGTGCACGTGATGCATTGATGAGAGGGTTGGTTCTCTCTGAGTACTTATGGAAGTACTTTGATTAAAACATCTCCTTATATTGCAATAATGTTTGGTAGTCGAAATTATTTTCATTTTGAAAACTATGTGACTAATGTGATTGAATTATTAGTCATACATTACAGGCTCTTTCGAGGAAGTGTTGATGGGTGTTCAACCATTCGATGAGAGGTTGCATAAAAGCCATCAATTCTACAAATAGTAATTGGTAAGTTTGTATAGAGATTTTTCTATACTTTTGTGAATTGAATAAGGGATAAGCAGTAGAAATGGAAATGAAATTTTCTTTGCGCTATACATGCTTATGAACATGGATATAAACATTATTTTTTTAATTAATTGCATTTAAGGAAACCAAAGTGTTCCATTGTGAAGGGGAAGGACTCCCTTTGGGTTGTTTATATTATTATATCATGAGTATAAGTTTAAACTTCAGTGAGAGAAGCACACTGAGGATGGTGTTCTCTTAAGGGGGGGAGTATGTAACAGACCTCCTACGTAAACAATATGGTAAATCTATTTTTTTTACTTTAACAGTTTTTTCAAGAAAATAAATAAACAGTTGAACGAATTCTTGATTTGTTTGGAAACTGATATAGTGTGGGTCGGTTTCCACATTTTGGATAGATACTTTGAAGTTTTGATAGGAAGGGCAGACCCAAACCCTTATGTTCTCGAGGGATTCGAAATGGTTTTCATTGCATATCCACTACTGTAGGATTCTTTTTTTTTATTATCGATCATCGTATGTTCTGCGTTCTTGACGGAATGACAAAAAGTGATTGCGATCAAGTATTTGCCTAGCTCTCAGAGCTGCGAGAACGTATAGGATTTCACTGTTGGAGAGATTATACAGCCGAACGTCACCGGCCTAGGGCTTTGGAGTAGGAATTGAATGACGGAATCAGCAGCGAACAAGACCTTGCTGCAAATTTTCCAGACCTACACATTGATGTTATTCAAAGACAACGTTTATATACGGTGGAGTCAAATGGTAAAAGGTAAGTAAATTCGGTTTTATGGATTTGGATAGCTGCAATATAGTTTATTTTAAAACTTGAAGTGCACCTCCATGAAGGAGGGTTAAATATCTTTGATAAAGATGAGTATTACTCAAAATAATAGTTTTCTTTTGAATTATTTTATTTACCTTCTGAAAAGAAAATGAAATATATATCATATGAATAGTAGTTTTCTTTTGAATACCTTACTCATTTTCTGGAAAGGAAATGAAATATGAAATATTTCTTATGATTTGTTATAAGCAGAAATAATTACATTTAACAAAAGTTATAGAATTTCTTTTGGAAATAATATCTTATCTTGTGAAGTGAAAGATAAGTCCATTGTGTTAAAATAATATCTTTATCTTTATCTGGTGGGTAAAAGAGAAGTTATTATTATGTTATATATTGGGTATTGTGATTTAACTGCATGGGCTAATGTATAAAAGATTAACTTTGTTATTATTTTAAAAATGTATTCTTATTCCTTATGCACAATATAAGGATTAATTATGGTACCTTCTTGAGAAGGGTTACCTATTGAAAATATTGCATCTTAGGTGTATAAAAGATTAAGTAACCTTGTTATGGTTCCCTAAGTTTTGTGCATGAGGAACTACATAAAGTAACTAAGTTATATTAACCCCTTTTTGAGAAAATAATTCAAGGGAAATAAGTTGAGATTTTCCTTCTTAAGATAAAAATATGTTTTGGTGGACTTATTGAGATTAAGGCTTTGGTAACCTTATATGGAGATGTTTGAAATGCATGCATATTTATAAATAGGCATGTGTATATTGTGTGAATTTATTTCATGCACGTTTGGATAAATATGCGTGTTTTCATATTCTCTCTATGAATTGTATTTAATGCATTTAGATAGGAATTTTTAATTAAAAGATGATTAACCACGTGATTTTGGTGGTTATTTATTTCCTAAAAAGAATATTTGTTGTCTTTTCTTGAAAAGACTCTTACCTTAATATTTTAGAAAGATAATGTTATTAGAGAGATGGAATGGTGAAAGGGAAACTTATTTGCGGGTTTTTTGGAAAGGAATCCTTGTTGTCTTTTCTTGAGAAAATTTCTATTATGTTATTCTTTGCTATTATGCCAATATTTTACATAATAGTTAAAGAGTGGTAGTATACTAAGAAGTTTTTGTAAAGAGAATCCATTTTGTAAATAGTAATTAATTAATAAATCCATGGATAGTTTCATAAAACCATGGGTAGTTTTTCCATGGTGTTGATCGAGATTAATTGTTTTATAAAACCATGGGTAGATTACCATGGTGTTTGCAAATATTAGTTATTTAATAAATCCATGGATTTTTTAGCACGGTGTTGGTAAAGTTAAGTTATTTATTAATGGTTAAAGGAACAAAACAGTTTTATTCCTTAGATGAATAAACTAAGTGATTATTTTACATTATCATGATTATGATGTTAAATTCCTTTTGGAGGAAGATCTTGCATATACATGCAATATATGTATTAAATTTTATTGAAAAAGAATATACACATATGTATATAGAAAGATAGCTTGTACTATTAAAACTACATTGAATATGATTATTAGTATAATATTGAAAATGAGACATGTATTTATACTCTTCATTATGCATTTTTACATATGTTTAGATGCTCACTAGCATTGAGACTTTCTTTGGAAAGACTCGTGAAGAAGGTTATGTGCTTCGTTGTGTAAGCACTCCTTTAGGGAGAGTCTTTTGGAATCGATATGCATTCGCACGCAGGGAGGAAACAATTGTTATGCTAGCTTGCATTCCATGCACTAAAGATAATAGCTTAAGGGTTAGCTATTTTTATTAAACTTATGTAAATCACATGCATAAATATCTTAACTGATGATCAATTTATTTTAAAGAAAGCTTGGGAGATGTAGCCATTGTGTTGCAGGAATGTGCTTATGTGACGTAAGCATTAGTTATTGTGATGACTTATAACCAGCACATATGAGGTATGTGTTGTTAAAGAGAGAATGACAAGGTACTTTACTTTTTTGTCATGATTACACATTGATTAATACTTTATGAATCTTGACACCATTTATGTTGAAGGCATCATAGCAGGGAATGATGGTGACATGTAGGAAGGAATATTATGCTTGTCCTGGTGGTAGGTAAATGATTAATGTTTATGCAGATGAGTGCGAGTTGCAGGAAGGTCCAATGTACGATGGTCCATTGGAGGTACATCCATGCCACCAAGTTCTGAAGATCTGAAGATATGAAGACCAGAGGGTAAATGGTATCATATTTATTGTAATGGCTTTAAGCTAGATATTTGCATATTTCCTTGTAAGATTATATAAACGATGGTTAAGGGATGGTCTCCCTTATAAGCCATTGAGTGATGGGCTGAACACCCTCACGAGCATTTAACAATAAAATTAAACGTTTGCTGGTTTTCACCCTACGGGTTTTCCAGGGTATATTGGTGTTCAATGATGTGGTTGATTATTATGTCAAGTTGATGATGTGGATTCCCTTTCTTGTTGTGATATTCATAATGTCAAGTATGTGATGACAACATGAAAAATGAAATGAGTGGAAGTTTACATCATATGGTATTATATTAATGAATTGTAAGGGAAGCTATTAATGGTTAAGGAGCTTACTATCCATATTGTAAAGTTACATTATGAACTGGTAAAAACATTCTAGGTAAGGATGAGTAAGGAATATTAATAGTGAATGGGTAATTACATGTGAGTAACATGTATAAAAAATTTTAACTCCTTACTTTTCCATGTGAAGTTATTGGTGTATGTTAGAAATATTTATTCCATAAACCTTTTTATATTTAAAAAAAAATTTAAAAGAGGTTTTATTTAGATGAAGCCTATGGGAGGAATACCATGGGACAAATACCATGGGTAAATAAATAAATATAAAAAAGGTATAAACAAGTATGATAAATAAGTAAATAAATATAAAATAGATATAAAGAGGTATGGTAAATAGATAAATATAAAAGAGGCATAAAGAGGTAAGGTAAATAAATAACAATATATAAAATAGGATTATAAATAAAAATGTAATTATATAACAAGCCTATGGGCCAAATACCATAGTAAAGGAAAGGGGTATGGTCAATAAATAAAAATATAAATAAACTAGAGGTATGGTAAGTAAATAAAACCTCTTTTCATATTTACTCCAGAATTTCATTTATATTTACGAATATTTATGTTCATTAGTTTACATAACTAAGAAGAAATAGAGAGAGAGAGAGAGAGAGAGAGAGAGAGAGAGAGAGAGTGATAAGGGATAGATGGAGAGAGAGTGTGTATGTTTAGGGATGAGATAAAGAGACAAAGTAAGATGTATGGAAAGAAGGGGGGAGAGAAGAAGTGAGAAGGAGAGAGGGAGGGATATAGTAATGTAGTTGGAGAGAGAGAGGGGTGGAAAGAGAGAGAGAAAGAAAGGGATGGGGGAAGAGATATGATTAGAGAGAGAGAGAGAGATATGGGGGAAGAGAGAGGATTGGAGGGAAAAGGGAGAGAGAGAGGTGGGAGAGAAAGGGAGAGATAGGAAGGATGAGAGAGAGGAGGAGAGTGATGGGGGAAGAGAGAGTATTGGAGAGAGAGAGAGAGAGAGAGAGAGAGAGAGATCAGGGCAAAGAGAGGGATTTAGGGGAGAGAGAGAGAGAGGATGGACGAGAGAGAGGACTTGAGAGAGAGGAGGAGAGAGGGTTCGATAAGAGAGATGGATTTGGAGGGGGAGAGATGTAGGAAATAAGAAATATAGAGAGTGAGAACCGGAGAGACAGAAGGAGTGACAAGGGAGAGATAGAGAGAAAGCGTGTATGTTTGGGGCTGAGATAAAGAAAGAAATAAGGAGAGATGGAGATAAGGGGGGAGAAGGAGATATAAGGAGAGAGGGAGGGATATAGTAACATAGTTGGTGGGTGAAGAGAGAGAGAGAGAGAGAGGGAGAGAGAGATGGGAGAGAAAGGGAAAGAGAGGAAGGAAGAGAGAGGATGTGAGAGAGTGGAGAGAGGGAGGGAAAGAGATATGGGCTTGGAGGGGGAGGGGGAGAGAGGTAAGAAGAAAGAAATAGAGAGAGAAATATGGAGAAAGAGACAGTGAATGAGTGATAATGAAGATGGAGAGAGAGGGAGAGAGGGGGATGATAGAGATATAGATGGAAGGTGAAGAGAGGGAAGAAGAGAGAGATGGGGAGAGGAGGGGATTGACAAAGAGATTGATATATATGGATTGCGAGAGTGTGTGTGTTTAGGGGGGTGAGATAGAGAGACAGAAAAGAAGAGATGGAGGGGGATATAGATATGAATGGAGGGTGGAGAGAGGGAAGAATATTTCTTACACTAGATGGATTGATATAAGTAGAGATGGTGATTTATAATCCTATTTGATTATTTGCACTATATGCAACAATTTTAGTGTAGATATTTATTTATAATGATATTTTATTACTTGCACTAGATGCATTGATTTCAGTGTAGGTGGTGATTTCTAATACAATTTGATTTCTTGCACTGAATTTGTTGATTTCAATGTAGATGTCGATTTATAATTATATTTGATTGCTTGCACTAGATGAATTGGTTTCAATGTAAATGATTTCTAATCCTATTTGATTGTTGGCACTAAATGCATTGATTTCAGTGTAGATGGCGATTTCTAATCCTATTTGATTTATTTGAGTAAATGCATTGATTTTAGTGTAGATGTTGGTTTCTAGAGAGAGAGAGAGAGAGAGGGAGAGTGATAAGGAAGATGGAGAGAGAGGGACAGAGGACAAAAGGAGGAAAGAGAGATATTAATGGGGGAGAGGGAGAGAAGGGGAAGATAGAGATATAGATGGAAGGTGAAGAGAGGGAAGAAGAGAGAGATGGGGAGAGGGGGTGATTGAAAAAGAGATTGATATATATGGAGTACGAGAGCGTGTGTGTTTAGGGGGGTGAGATAGAGAGACAAAAAGGAATAGATGGAGGGAGATATAGATATGGATGGAGGGTGGAGAGAGGGAGGAATATTTCTCGCACTAGATGGATTGATATAAGTGGAGATGGTGATTTCTAATCCGATTTGATTATTTTCAATAGATGGATCGATTTTAGTGTAGATATTTATTTTTAATGATATTTGATTACTTGCACTAGATGCATTGATTTCGGTGTAGGTGGTGATTTCTAATACAAATTGATTTCTTGCATTGAATTTGTTGATTTCAATTTAGATGTCGATTTATCATTATATTTGATTACTTACACTAGATGACTTAATTTCAATGTAGATGATTTCTAATCCTATTTGATTGTTTGCACTAAATGCACTGATTTCAGTGTAGATGGTGATTTCTAATCCTATTTGATTTCTTTGAGTAAATGCATTGATTTCAGTGTAGATGTTGGTTCCTAGAAAGAGAGAGAGTGATTGATAAGGAAGATGGAGAGAGAGAGAGAGAGAGAGAGGACAAAAGGAGGAAAGAGAGATATTAGTGGCGGAGAGGGAGAAAGGGGAACTGAGGGAAGAAGAGAGATATGGGGAGAGAGGGTGATCGACAAAGAGAATGATATATATGGAGTGCGAGAGCGTGTGTGTTTAGGGGGGTTAGATAGAGACAAAAAAAAATATATGGATGGGGATATAGATATGGATGGAGGGTGGAGAGAGGGAAGAATATTTCTTGCACTAGATGGATTGATTTAAGTGGAGATGGTGATTTATAATACTATTTTATTATTTCACTAGATGCATCAATTTTAGTGTAGATATTTATTTCTAATGATATTGATTAGTTGCACAAGATGCATTGATTTCAGTGTAGGTGATGATTCCTAATACTATTTGATTTCTTGCACTGGATGTGTTGATTTCAATTTAGACATCGATTTATAATTATATTTTATTGCTTGCACTAGATGCATTGATTTCAATGTAGATTATTCCTAATACTATTTGATTGTTTGCGCTAAATGCATTGATTTCAGTGTAGATGCCGATTTCTAATCCTATTTGACTGCTTTGAGTAAATGCATTGATTTCAGTGTAGATGTTGGTTTCTAATCTTATTTGATTGATTGCATTGGGTACATTGATTTCAATGTAGAAGTTATTTTCTAATATTATTTGATTTCTTGCCTTAAAAGCATTGATTTCAATGTATATGTTGATTTATGATTTGATGTAATTGGATATATGAGGGTACAGTAATATTAAAGTGATTGGATTAACAATATGCATTGATTTTAGTGTAAGCATAAAAAGTTATTAACAATGTAGATTAATTTTTGTGTTATAGTAATTTAAGCTATTAATATTAGAGAGCAAGAGAGACAAGGTATCATGTTTACTACAACAGATGAAGCTAAAGATTTAAATGGTTTACAATTTAAATTTTCTTTTTCATATAATTGATATGAAAAGATAACAAAACTAACAAGGGAGGAAATAAGAATAGTAGAAGAAAATAGTTTGAGATTGATTGTAACATGAGTACGTTCTTGTTATTCACATCTTCTATCTTTCAACACTATTATTTTCACTTTCCATTTAAAAAAAATATTTCATCATTTTTCATCATTATAGTTATTAACAATAATTATCATCTCAACGAACTGAGGTAACTAAAAAAATATAAAATTAAAATGACCAAGTTAATCTTAGAAATATTTAGCATATTTAAAATGATTATATTAATATTTGATATATTTACATATTACTGATAAAATTAATCATATATTTGATAGATTTTCCTTGGCAGCACACAATTGAAACTAGCCTAGATCCATCTTACATCTCAAAAATATACAAAAAATTTAATAATATGAAAAATGTGAGGTTGATGCCTCCGACTGGAACCAGCCTAGATCCATCTAACTCTGGATCTATCATGCACCGAGAGGGATCAAATCTCTCGAGGTGCAAACCTTTCCTCAAGTTTTTCACTAAAAAAATAGGTTTTCACCTCAAGAGATTTGATACCTCTCGGCGCATGATAGATCCAGAGTTAAATGGATCTAGGCTGGTAGTTAATGTGTCCAAGTTCTTCTGCACTAAAACCTATTGCTATGAAATATCTAGGCATGAACATCGACAATATCCCAATCAAATTCATCTCCCATTATATATTACATGACATTTTATTCTTAAAAATATACAAGAATATAAATTATTTTTAGGAATTGAAAGATCCCATATGCTTCATCCTCAAATTGTATTTAGCTCGTTCCTTCCTTCTCATATGTCAAGAATGGGCTTAGCATCACTCTATATTCGTTTTCATCTTGTTCATTCCTCAAAGCCAAGGATGAACTTATTTCTATTCTATTTGTTTCTCCTTTCATTATAAATCAGTCTTTAACAAAATTGCTATAGCACGCCAAATAGAACATGAATGGATTTCAGTTGTAAAGATTCACTTAGAATATGATCAATATATTTTATAGTTTTAAAGTTAATGATAATTTCTCGCTTATATCAACTCTCATTTTATATTGTAAAATTAAAACATTATATAAATTTAGATGTAATGTTAATTATAGTTAAATTTCTAGAAAATTTAAATATACATAAGATTTTATGTGTCTTTCTCATAAATAATAAAGCCTTATGACTTAAGTTTTTTTCTAAAAATTGTTGTACCCATGAATGATCAAACCTCATGCTTTAAGTTTTGTTCTAAAAATTGGTTTCCTTTATTTCAGCTACTTGGAAATCATTCTTTGTAGTTTTGAAAAACTTATTCTCATTAATAAACATTCTCTTTGTTATGGAAGTATTGAAACAATATTTTAATTATATTGATTTGTATTTTACAAAAATATGCCTTATAAGTACAAATATGGATTCGTTTATCTTATCCCTTCCCTACACCATACTAGTCTAGACATCATAAATTATATATATTTAATCTCCATCATTAAAAAAAAATGCATCAATAGTAATAACTTTTTCCTCAATATCTTATTTAATCCCATCCTCAACAAAATCCATATGTTATCTCAGCAGCATTGTTCATGATACCAACCTTTCTTAGACATATGCATTCCTCCCTATTTATATGACCTCTCCCAATTACTAAACATGTATTTAAATTTTAGCTCTTTTCCAAAAAATTTGTCTTCAATTCTCAATTTTTCTTAATAAGACTCTATAGTGAAATAAAAATAGACACTAAAATTATTGTGAATGGCGTAACTTAGATAATATACACTCTTTATTATTGGTTTTTAATTTTCTTTATTTTCTATTCATCTTTCGAATAAAATACAAATTTCTCTAGTATATTATTTCGCATATATTTTCTTTTCAAATTTAATATTTCTTTAATAACAAATTCAAATATTAATCCATAATTATGACCTAACCTTTCAAATTTTGTACGATTTTCTTGCCATTTTTAATATTAGCTTATCTGGAATTGACTTTTCCAATTGTAATTTATAACATTTTTAATAATAAAATCCTTTCAACTTTAAAAATGCAAAAACAACCCTCATATATGTTATACCTTCTAACCAAATTAACATATAATTCATATTTTGTAATCATATATGAAACAATAACAACTACAAGGAAATACAAATACTACCTCCTTGTCAGTCCTTGTAAACTAATTATGTAAACATTTTATTGAGGTAATTAATATCATATATTTATTTCACTATTGTCATTCATTACACTAGCTTTTCTTCCCACCAAATCCACATACAATATGGATAAGAAGAAGATATAGTTCAATATGAAATATTCTTATAAGTTATCCCTATGGGGTGTCAAGTAAAAGGGTGTACTCGAGACAATCAACCATGCCTCATGATCTACATGTGTACTTGAAAAAGAAGCCAAGTAAAAATCCACACCTTCATCTGAGGTTGTTTTTGCTCCCATAGAAGGAGCATCATCATATCCCTTTCCTATCTCAAGGGATTTAGATCTAGAATACTTTTTTTAGTGTCGTTCCTTTTCGCATTTAAAGCACACCTTTAATTTCTTTTTTTGATATTTAGATCTCCCTCTAGATTTACATCTCCCACTTGAGGTCTTGTTTTTGTTTCTATTTTGGGACCGTCCTCATACATACAACACATATTCATTCTGGCTATCCATATTTTTCCATCACATCTCCTCTGACAACAAGGATGAGACTATTTCATCAAACTTAAAAGTAGTTGAATTGCTACTAATTGCAACAACCAAACTCTCCCACAAATCTCGAAGAAAATATATCAATTGATGCACTTATCTTCATCTAAAAATTTTATATAAAGAAATAACAGCTGGGTTACCACAATATTAAACATGTTCAGGTTCTTTGTCATAGAGTCTCCATCCTTCATCATCAAGTTAAAATAAAATTCCCATATGAACAATTTGTTTAATAGAGACATATAATGGTAGAAAGTCCCTAACTCTAGTCATAAATACTTCGCCGTAGATTCCCCTCATACACTCAACAATAATGAATCTTAGAGACATAATTTTATTGTTCTCTTCAACTTTCGATCTAACTTCACCCAATATTTTTTCAATCTTCCTGTCGGTGTTGTGTCTATATATACAACAATCCATTAATTTTAGTCCACTAGCATGTCCTCCATCTTCAGTTTCCACAAGTCAAAACACTGACCATTAAATTTTTTGATATTTATCTTTCCATTGTTCACTATCTTCTTTCACCACAAGAATTGATCCCATAGATCTCTCACTAAATAGTGTCTACCATAAGCCTGAGAAAAACCCGTCAGCGAAAAAGACATCTCGTTGACGTCGAAACAACTCTATTATCAAATGTATAACCCTGTACAAAAATTACCTATAAAGGAATTCTTAAAATAGAAAATATACAATGGTGAGAACATAAAACAAATATACACAAAGATGTTCTCCTAAGTCCCCAAAACCGGGACTAGCAGATTAATTTTTCATTCTATTCCTTTGAATGTTACAATACATATATATACTGATCGAAGCATTCATAAAACATAATCCATTACCCCTGGATTAGAACATCATCATGGTTCCCTTAACGGGATATAAAAATTACCATGGGAAGAAAACCATCATAGTGAAAACCATATACAAAACACATGCACAAAACCATGCATAGGTTTTCCTACCATCTTTCGCTTTGTCTACCATCCTTGGGTCTCCATAAAGAAAAAAAATCTTGAGGCATTGCCCTAGACTTCATGTAGGGGGGTTGCTGCCTCTTGTGACTGCCCCACTGCACCGTGTCCAACGCACAACAGATGGAGGTAATCATGGAAATAATATAATACATGCTCAACAAAAAGAGGGGTTATCACCCTGCCCCCCTCGGGAATTCATCCTACCCTCTCATAATTATTGCAAAACAACACACCATCAAGTCCTGATCATAAGTAATCCTAGCACACCAAAAATGAAAGTGTTTTCTACAATCCATTAGTTAAATAATTCGTTACAATATATCTCTTTAATCAAATTCCACATTCTCCAAAATGCGTTGAAGTCATATTTTCAAAATTTCCTCCAAGTATAATAGGTCAAATTAAAATTATTCCAATGGATAAGATATATATTTCCACTATCTAAAATTCTAGAAATGAAACATTATTAATCTATTAAACACATGTGTCAATTATCTTAATTACAATATGTAACATGGAAAAGCTAATTTATCCAAATCCTTCTACCAAGACACCTATCAACATGAAATATCTAAGCATGAACATCCAAAATATCCCAATCAAATTAATCTCCCAACATTTGTTAACATCTACTTCACTCTTAACCCTTTTTTGAATTCACCACAACTCTTTACTAAAATTTATTACTTCATCCTCTCCATTTACATACTACATGAATTTTTTTCCTTAAAAAGATACAAGAATATAAAACATTTTTAGGAATTGAAAGATCCCATATGCTTTATGTTAGTATGAATCCTTTGTCGAAGTGTACGAAAAAGGACCACTTTAGCTACGCATAACTAATAGCCCTAACAACAAGAGTGACTGCCAATATCTTCAGATCTGCGGTTAGTTGAACATAAAAGAGCTGCAAAAACCAGATCTATGCATGGAAAGACATTAAGCAGAAAAAACAAGGGTTTGCTCCATATACCAATAGACAAGAGAAGAACAATTTTTGAAAGAATTTTTATATTAATTGGGCACCTGGGAGGAAAACAAGAAGGTGTATCCAATTCTCCTCAGTGGGATGGGTTCTTGGAAGTCCTCAGCACTTCAGGTCTAAGATTTCTCTCTCTTTTTGGTGTAGAAAACCCACACAAAGAATGGAACTCAAAGGGAGCTCACACAGCAAATGGTAGAAAAGAGTGACCAAGTGTATAGATCCAGAGTGATCTAATAGGCAACAAAAGGTGAAGAATGGTAGGAAAAACCCTCCTATTTATAATAAAATATTGGGTCATTCTAGATCTTGGTGCATGATTAAAATAATGTTAACCAAATCTAGATCCACCTTTTATGGAATATTTTATTATATTTTTTGGAGGGAAAAGGTATTTGACTTGGGTCAAATCCCTTGATTTGTCAAAAATAAATAAATAAATGATTTATTTATCTTTTTAAGGAAGCGGTTAGAAGATAATCAAATAAACAATGACTTATTTAATTATTTAAGGAAGTGGTTGCAAGATAATTAAATAAATAATGATTTATTTAATTATTTAAGGAAGTGGTTGAAATATAATTAAATAAATAATGATTTATTTAATTATTTGTGGGTGATTTGGTCATATTTAACAAGGAATATTATCTAAATAAGATTTAAATAATTATTCCTAGAAAATAATAAGATAAATAAAGGTTTATCTAATTAATTTCTTTGTTTTTGGTTTAAACATGACTGGGAATAATAATTAAATTATGGTTTAATTAATTATTCCATGAGGAAAATCAAACAAATATAGGTTTGTTTAATATTTCCTTTTGGGGTTTCCTGTTTGGACCATAAATAACCTAATAAATGTGGTTTATTAAGTTATTTAACATAGTGAAGGCAATTTTACTAAGGGTAAAATTGGTCTTACATGGTGTACTTGGGTCCATCTAATGATAATAGGTTAGATGACCAAAAAATGGTGTAACAGATTGCCCCCCAGCGTGCGAGTGTGAGGAGCAAATCGTATGACCGAAGTACGTTGTAAGAACTCAATCACCAGACAACAAAAGGGAAGTTAGAGAGAGAGATGCAAAGTAGATAATGTGCGAAAGAACTAGACCCTGAGGAGACGAGACTTGCAGGTGCAGCAAGTCTCTGTTTATGAGAGGGTACTTGTGCTGAAGGCGGCGGGGGAGGCATACCTATGCCCGCCGAGACAAAGTACAAAAGAATAGTGTGTCCAGTAAACAAGGGACTGAACCATAAAGTACAGCCGGCATAATCATGAGCCAGATAAAGATACAATGAGGAATCCCACATACATTCTGTGCCTAGGATAACAGCCAGGACTTATACAATAATATTTGAGTACATGAGATACAAATACAACCCAAATGCCCCCTGTAAATGTGGAAGGGCTCACAAAATCTGAATGATACATGCAAATCAAAGAGGCGCTGCAAGTGGCTAAGGCCAATATCATCAAATATTTGGAGCTGCATCGAAGGCTGCAAGGAGAAGGTCATCCGGGCATGTGGGGGGTTACCTGCAGGGCTACCCCCTCATGAGGGTTGAGACATCTCACACACACCCGGGAATCATCAAGAGCTACTGCTGTATGACTGAACCATCAAGTATACGGATCTCGGTCATGCTGAAAGGAGCTGGAGTGGAGAAACAATCAAGTCAAAGGGAAATGAGAGATCCCTTTGCCTGATCCGAGGCACCGAACAAGAGTGGAAGCTGGAACCAAGGTATACCGCCCTCTAGACCTGGCTTCTGGAATGAATGAGCTGATGTCGACAGAAGGAGGTCCGCCATAGGTGAGGCAATGGGAGATCCTCAACTAAGGCACGAGAGAAAATATTAGAGCGATGGACAGACTGACACCAATGATGATGGTGAAATGGAAGGGACTGAGTAGCGAATGGACGACTTCCCTTGGTAGAGCATAAAGGGCGTGAATGACCTTGCAGTGACTGACGCAATATCATAAGGGATAGGGGACAGTGGGACTGAAGGCCATAATGTGCGACACAAGAGAGAGACCAAGAAATGAATGTGGAGGGATATAGCGGGGTACAAAGGGACTCGGGATAGACTCCATGAATGCGATGATGACTCAACTTGGATGCTCTAAACAAGGGCGACTTGATGGTGCTTCCACACAGTAAAGGCCCAATGGGGGACCATGAAAACATGAGTACAAGATGGTAACTCATGACGATAATCGACACTAACAAAGACAAGTAAGGAGGCAAAATGGTGCCCCAAGTACAAGTGTTGTAAGTGAGGAAGTTCGATTTGAAGGAGAGGTGAAGTGATCCTTCTTGGACAAAATAGCTCCTGGAGAAGGATGAAAGTACAAAAAAGATGCTGGTTATCTAAAAGAACATAAAACACACATCTCAGAAGGGAAATGCTAAGGGTAATATTTCTTAAGATAGAGTGCATTGCGAGGATTAGGAAGAGGATTGCCTTCCAAGTCCTCTAAAAGGTATGCCCCCTTACCAAGACCCTTACTGATGATGTAAGGGCCTAGCCATAATGAGTCAAACTTCCCATGACCAAGGACATCATGGGCTTGGTCACATACTAGAACAAGGTCGCCTTTGAGGCTGGAATTTTCGGTCATATTGAGCTTTGGTGCATTTCTTGGCTGCTTCCATGGTTTGCAATGCAACACGGCGGTCTTCAGAGGCACGCTCAGGCATGATAAGTCATTTTTCTAGAGATTGGGTGTCAGGGAAAATTTCAACAGCCAAATGAAGGGAAGGGATGTCACACTCGATTGGTAAGACAGCCTCCTCTCCAAAAATGAGGTGAGGACGGTTATGGTTGAGGGGCATAGGTGCCCCCGAGCATGGTGTGGTCATTCCAAAATGTATTTAGAAAAAAGGGGAATCTAAACTCATTTAAATGATGTGGTATGCCATTTGTTCACATTATGGTTATGCAGTGTGAGAAAGGAAATGGAGGATTACCAATCTCTTTTGGTACTGCATATAGGGATCAAATGGAATTTAAGTTTCTGAGTTGGCATACCTGGTGTCACTATCCCAAAAAGAGGATTTGGAGATAATGAACTGATGCTCTCGTAGAAAAGCTATAGGTTGGTCAACAATAATGTCTAAGAGACTGGGTTGCTGATGTAAGATGAGGGAACGATAAGGGGTATCATCCCTAGAGTGATCTGAAGTGATATGGGACTCTAGAGGTTCTTTGAAATGTGGAAGAATACTAGGACTAAAGTCAACACGACCAGATTCACTAGGAGAGTTGTGGAGAATTTCTTCTCTTAGTCTCTCAAATGTGGGTGCCCCCTTACCCAAACAGTGGGTTTCAATGTAATGGCCACAAGGTGGATGTGGTGTGAATGCATGGGTTCGATGTAAGGGGGAATAGATAACGTCAGGGGTGGGGATTTTTTCCATAATGTCGTCATCACGATATAATATGGGGTGACTGGTGGAAGAAAGACCACCTGACGTGGTGAAGGGACCGGAATCATCATCATGAGAAGAGAGGTTCACATGCGCGTCGTCACAAGGGGTGACCGAAGAGTAAGTAGATAAAGGATCTACCGATGTTGAGCCCAAGATGATCGCTGAAGGAAGGTCAAGCGAAACAACAAGGGAGGATTCAGATCGAATGTTCCCCGAGGGTCTCATGGATGATGATAGGTAAAAAATGCTGGACAAAGGCTCCGTCATCTTGACATCAGGAGGGGGAATGTCAATGGGAGCAGTCATATCTGGTAGTTCTGCTGAAGCATAATGCACAAATAGGGGAGAGCTGGACTCATTGCGCTTGGCATCGAATTGGTGGATCGCGGCGATAGAGGTGCGGAAGTCCTCGAGGTGGGGACAAAGATGGGTGTAATGGCCATGGAGATCACACAAAGCACAAGGGTGGTTTTTGTGAATAGTATTGGGGTTCTTGGTCGTGGTCGCGGAAGGAACAGAGGCTTCTAGGACAGTGAACTCAAGGAACGTGACATTAACCATGGGCTTGAGATGAAGCAATGCAGGACAGGTATGGGAGGCGTGACTGAAAACATCACACAAAGCACACTGGATGGTATGCTTTGGAGGCTGAGGAGGAGCAGGGTTTGTCGGGGAATCCTTTTCCTTTGATGCCCCCTTGCGAGCTTTGCCCTTCTTACCCGAAGCGGTCGCAATAGGAGGTGGTTCCTGTTGAGGTGACTGAGGCACTGATGCAGCGAGAGAAGGCATGGGGGCCGGTTGAACTGGGGTCAAAGCAATATAAGGTTTGGGTTGACCAGGCAAGGTGGGGGCTGGAGGATCAAGGTACCAAACGGGAATCCCAAGGGTCAAGTTAGGAAGAGAGAGGGTGGCCATGACCGGTACCATGTACACTTCTGGTGGGGGAGCTAGGAACAATATCTGACCAGAGGGGTAGTGGCCAGGTGGGACGGCTCCTAAACAGCTAAGGCTTGGAGGAACCATGCCAGGGGGATAAAGAGGCTCATGACTACCAACTGCAGGTGAAGGGCTAGGAGCAGGTTGTGGAGGGCAAGGTTGCTGACTAGCCGAAGCAGGTTGCTTGAGAGCAGCCCGAGATGATTGCATCATGCAAACATTCGATGAGCTGGGGTCAGAGATAGGAGGAGGAGGAAGACCAGGGAAGGTTTCGAGCAAAGAGGAGTCTTTGTAGACGCCAGGAGAGACACTGGTCAAGGAATCGATGGTTTGCTTGTTGGCTACAGAAGAGATGGGCGTCTCAGGTGAGGTCTGAGATGTTGGCTCATGATATGTCAACTGGTCAATGGTGACTATCTTTCCATTATGAGGGAAAGACATCTTGCGGAAAACCGCGGATGGGACAGCAGACATAGCATAGGTGTAGCTTCGCCCCAATAGAATGTTGTAGTCTAGCGGGGCGTCGATGACTTCGACGTCAATGCAAACAGTCTTACCGGCAAGGGTGATAGGACAATTACGGAAGAGGCCAATGGGTTGGGAGGCGTGGCCATCCCACGCTCTAAGGGTGATTGTGGAAGGGGATAATTCAAGAGATCCGAGTTGCTTCCAAACCAAAGCGGACATCACACAGGTGGATTCCCCCTCATCAATTATACACCGAGAAACGTTAGCGTTCCAGATTTTGACTAGGATTTGGAAGGCTACAGAAGCAGGAAGAGGAGGATGTTCTGATTGATGGACGTCGAAAACAATCATTTGGTCATCGGCAGGATCTACAGCGCCCATGGTAGATAGCAGAGCCTTATTTTGGGAAGGGCATGATTGGAGGAGTTCCAATGTGGAAATGGCAGCAGGAGATTGCGCCAAATCATCTACTATGTTATACGAATGAGCAGCTCGACCAGAAGCAGCATTTCGGCGTAATGGTCCTTTAGGAATCTTGGTATGAACCTCAAATTTGGGTTGAGGGATATGTAAGGGACCATTGGTTGTCGAAAGAGGCTCTGTAGAACCTGCAAAAGGTGACTCGGGGATAGACGGAGTGGGAGGCTTGGTGTACTGATGGGACCGAGTTTTAAGGTTAAGGTCGATGGTTAGAGGTGGATCAGAGTTAATCATGAGGATCTCGTAATTGGAGGAACCACAAGGGGAAGGTTGAGGGGCCACTTGTCCACCAGGTGGTTGGGTATCCATGAATACCTGTTGTGCATCCACCTGCTCTTGAGGGGGCAGTGACTGTTGTTGTAGGGGTGGAGAAGGAGGCGAGAGCGCATATGCTGGAGGAGCTGGCGCACCAGGCTGCAGATAAGGGTAATGGTTAGGTTGGGAAACATTGAGTTAAGCAGGAGGTTGGGCAAAAGGATGAGGCATGCCATATCCTGGATGCGTACTACTGGGAGGGGGAGAAGTGCAGGAAGTGGTGCCCCCTCCCCCAGGAAAACCATAACTCATGAGAGGTTGAGCGGATGGATGAGAGATAGATCCAACAATATTGTCGGCGGCATGAGGTGCCCCTAGTGTATGGGCATCACTGGGTTTGGGGAGATCAGGTAGGACAGTATGATCATAACCTGTCTGAGCGTAGATCAGGTCATATTTCAACGCCATTTGGAGGGCATCTTCTTCGATTTGAGGAAAATGTGATGCGACATCTTTCTCGATAGGGGACAAGAGAGATCTAATGAACCAGTCCATGTAGACATGGTCTTCGAAGGTAGGAGATTGACATAGGCTCTTTCTTCTCTGCCATTCCTAGACATGATCGGATAGGCGGGTCGTAGATGATTGATGGAAAGAAGTCAAAAGTTCGATACCAGTGTCATAACGAAGGGGAAGCTGTAAGTAAGATAAAAAAGCCCGGGCAAGAGTTGCAAAGGTGGTATGGGAGGAAGTGGGCTGATCAACATACCACTTAGAAGCTTCGCCTGTAAGCGTGCGTTGGAACAATCGAAGACGAACAGAGTCATCGGTAATGGAGGTAGATGAACACCACATGTGGAAAGATCGAACATGATTTGAAGGATCTTCTCCAGCACGGCCTTCAAACTTTGGGATGTCGGAAGGGAGCTTTGTCGGCATAGCAGGCCAACTAGCGTCATGGTGTATAGGGTCGTTTATCAACCGGTCCAAATCAGGGAGGCTAAGGCCTGCCAAGAAGGGGAGCAAGGGCGCAGCTGAGGTAGTTCCTGTGGCGGTTCTGCTAGTAGTGGTTCTGGAATTAGGGCCGGGATTACCGCTAGCATTAGGCCCTGGACCAGACATAGTGAAGGTGACAGGGGGAGAACCAGAAGTAAAAGGGGAACCCAATGAATCAGAAGAGGAGTCGGAGTGCAGACTCGGAGGAGGACTGGCTTGACGATGGTGGGACGGAGCAGGTCGATTGACCGGAAACTGAGGGTGAAGGCCAAGAAGTCTCTCGAAAAGGCGCCTTGGGGGCGCAATGATGACAGGAAGAAGGAAACCGACAAGGGAAATAAGGGACAGAATCAAGTGAGGTCAAGGGCAGAAAATGTGCAGTGACAATTGATTTTAGTGTCTTTGCCAGGCGGTGTTAACCAGGCGCTTCTTCACTTAGGGTCAGTGTGTGGTGTGCGTTAATTTTAATTTTTAAACCCCTTCCGTTTTGAGAGCAAGAAAAAAGTGTGTTGCGTAACTGAAAAGAAATCTGTAAAGAACAATATATAATGCTGAAATAACAGAAAATTAACAGCTACTTTTGCATCTATCTAACCCAAGAAGGCGGGTCTCTCAAAACTAATCTAAAAAAGGGGAAAAAATCTAGGCAAAACGCACGGAAAAGAGGCCGATAGATCTAAGGTCAAAAGGGACAGGGATCTAAAGGATAAAGCTACTGAAAAGAGGTGCAGATCACAGCCAAGAGACAGAGGCAAGGTGGATGGAAAAAAGGGAGGAAATCAGCAAAAAACGGAAAGGACAGGGGAGAGGTCCTAAAGGGAGGTCCAAACAAAATGACAAGAGGTGATTTGAAAGGAAGAAAGGCTGATTTAAAGGGATTTGAAAAGGAGGGATCAGATCTGAACAAGGGGGAGATGAAACTTAGAAAAACAGAGGCTGAAACAACTAAAAACTCTTCCACAAAAAGTGGAGGGTACTGAAGCCCTAGGGGGCTAGGTTCCCACTTAGATGATCTAAAACAAATGAAAACTAGGTCAAAGCGGGCTGAAACAGAGGCTGGAAGACCCTGACAGAAGCTGCAGCAGAACCCAGAAAAATTGCAGAAAAGCCACTGAAAAAATGGCAGCTCGCAGGTTCTGACCTGTTTTCAGTGCAGGTCACAGAAAAGGGGCAGAAAAGTGCGACCTGGAGGTCCAAATCGCAGGTTATGGGCCAAAAAGTGCGACCCCCCATTCCGGTTGTCTCGACGGCAGATTTTTAGAAAAGTTGTCGTCTCAGTTGCGGCTAGTGTCGCTTACCTGCCCAATAGGGCCATAAACACACGGAAGTTAGAAATTTTAATGTTTTAGGGTTTTATGTGAGAAAAACAACATAAAAATAGGAAAAATAAACTGTTGAAAAGAAACCCTAGGGTCTGAAGTAGCTGGATATGCAGGAATATGAAAAACGACAGCGGTCGTAATTTAAAACCCGTGTGGAGTCGCCATTTGTTAGTATGAATCCTTTTTCGAAGTGTACGAAAAAGGACCACTTTAGCTACGCATAAATAATAGCCCTAACAACAGGAGTGGCTACCAATATCTTCAGATCTGCGTTTAGTTGAACATAAAAGAGCTGCAAAAACCAGATCTATGCATGGAAAGACATTAAGCAGAAAAAACAAGGGTTTGATCCATATACCAATAGACAAGACAAGAACAATTTTTGAAATAATTTTTATATTAATTGGGCACCTGGGAGGAAAACAAGAAGGCGTATCCAATTCTCCTCAGTGGGATGGGTTCTTGGAAGTCCTCAGCACTTCAGATCTAAGATTTCTCTCTCTTGTTGGTGTAGAAAACCCACACAAAGAATAGAACTCAAAGGGAGCTCACACGGCAAATGGTAGAAAAAGAGTGACCAAGTGTATAGATCCAGAGTGATCTAATAGGCAACAAAAGGTGAAGAATGGTAGGAAAAACCCTCGTATTTATAACAAAATATTGGGTCATTCTAGATCTTGGTGCATGGGTTAACCAGATCTAGATCCACTTCTTATGGAATATTTTATTATATTTGTTGGAGGGAAAAGGTATTTGACTTGGGTCAAATCCCTTAATTTGTCAAAAATAAATAAATAAATGATTTATTTATCTTTTTTAAGGAAGCGGTTAGAAGATAATCAAATAAATAATGATTTATTTAATTATTTAAGGAAGTGGTTGAAAGATAATTAAATAAATAATGATTTATTTAATTATTTAAGGAAGTGGTTGAAAGATAATTAAATAAATAATGATTTGTTTAATTATTTGTGGGTGATTTGGTCATATTTAACAAGGAATATTATCTAAATAAGATTTAAATAATTATTCCTAGAAAATAATAAGATAAATAAAGGTTTATCTAATTAATTTCTTTGTTTTGGGTTAAACATGACTGGGAATAATAATTAAATTATGGTTTAATTAATTATTCCATGAGGAAAATCAAACAAATATAGGTTTGTTTAATATTTCCTTTTTGGTTTTCCTATTTCGACCATAAACAACCTAATAAATGTGGTTTATTAAGTTATTTAACATAGTGAAGGCAATTTTACTAAGGGTAAAATTGGTCTTACATGGTGTACTTGGGTCCATCTAATGATAATAGGTTAGATGACCAAAAAATGGTGTAACACTTTATCCTCAAATTTTATTTTACTCCTTGCTTCCTTCTCATATGTCAAGAATGGGCATAGCATCACTCTATATTCATATTCATCTTGTTCATTCCTCAAAATAAAGGATAAACTTCTTTCTATTCTTCTTTGACTTAATTGTTTCTTCATTCGTTATGAATCAATATTTTAAAAAATTGGTATAGTACACCCAATAGAACATCAAGGGATTTCAATTTTAAAAAATCATATTGAGTACGATCAATAAATCCTATATTCTTAAAGTTAATCATAATTTCTTCCTTATATCAACTCTCATTTTATATTGTAAAATTGAAACATTATATAAATTTATATGTAATGTTAATTTTAGTTAAGTTTCTTGAAAATTTAAATATGGATAATATTCCATGTGTCATCCCCATGAATGAACAAACCTCATTCTTTAAGTTTTGTTCTAAAAATTGTTGTCCTCTATTTCTGTTACCTGGAAAACATTCTTTATAGTTTTCAAAAAAATCTCCTCATCAATAAACACTCACGCTCGGGCCTTGTTATGGAAGTATTGAAACAATATTTTAATGATATTGATTCATATTTTAAAAAATTTATGGCTTATAAGTTCAAAATGAATTCTTTTATTGCGTCGAGAGGCGCATCAACAACCCAATTTGACTTCGATGTTAGGTATGTCACGTCTTCATACAAAATTATGTATCAATTTATAGCTAGAACATATATCAATTTATAATACAATTATGTATTATTTATATAATTTGAATGGATAGTAAATTATATACCTGAATTTGAATGGATCATAAATTTACCTTTAACAAAAAAAATTACCACATTGAATTTTCAAATTAAGTAAAATTTTAAACATCTTTACTCTTTACTAAAGTCAATACAGTTTCCTAAATCAAAGGAAAAGATTTAATTCAACACAAACAATCAAAATCCAAAATCTTTTAATATTTCTTTTAATTAAATATTTGTAAAATGAATTTATACTTACTCCAAAGCTATGGTAAATAAATAAAAAAATATATAAACTAGATGTAAGGTAAATAAATAAAAATTCTTTTTATATTTATTCCATAAACCTTTTTATACTTAAAAAAACTTTAAAAAGAGGTTTTATTTAGATGAAGCCTATGGGACGAATACCATGGGACAAATTAATATTGATACCATGTGCCAAATACCATGGGTAAATAAATAAATATAAAAGAGGTATAAAAATGTATGATAAATAAATAAATAAATACAAAATAGGTATAAAGAGGTATGGTATATAAATAAATATAAAAGAGGTATAAATAGGTAAGGTAAATAAATAACAATATATCAAATAGGATTATAAATAAAAATCTAATTATATAACAAGCCTATGGGCCAAATACCATAGTAAAGAAAAGGGGTATGGTAAAGAAATATAAATATAAATAAACTAGAGGTATGGTAAGTAAATAAAACCTCTTTTCATATTTACTCCATAATTTTATTTATATTTATGAATATTTATGTTCATTACTTTACATAACTAAGAAGAAATAGAGAGAGAGTGTGTGTATGTTTAGGAGTGAGATAAGGAGACACAGTAAGATGTATGGAAATAAGGGGGGAGAGAAGAAGTGAGGAGAGAGGGAGGGATATAGTAATGTAGTTGGATAAAGAGAGGGGTGGAAAGAGAGAGAGAAAGAAAGGGATGGGGGAAGAGAGAGAGAGATAGATATGGGGGAAGAGAGAGGATTGGAGAGAAAACAGAGAGAGAGAGGTGGAAGAGAAAGGGAGAGAGAGGAAGGATGAGAGAGAGGAGGAGAGTGATGGGGGAGAGAGAGTATTAGAGAGAGAGAGAGAGAGAGAGGAAGGATGAGAGAGAGGACTTGAGAGAGAGGAGGAGAGAGAGATCGATAAGAGAGATGGAGTTGGAGGGGGAGAGATGTAGGAAATAAGAAATATAGAGAGTGAGAAGTAAAGAGAGAGAAGGAGTGAGAAGGGAGAGACAGAGAGAGAGCATGTATGTTTGGGGCTGAGATAAAGAGAAAAATAAGGAGAGATGAAGATAAGGGAGAAGGAGATATAAGGAGAGAGGGAGGGGTATAGTAACATAGTTGGTGGGTGAAGAGAGAGAGAGAGAGAGAGGGAGAGATAGATGGGATAGAAAGGGAAAGAGAGGAAGCAAGAGAGAGGATGTGAGAGAGTGGAGAGAGGGAGGGAAAGAGAGATGGACTTGGAGGGAGAGGGGGAGAGAGGTAAGAAGAAAGAAATAGAGAGAGAAATGTGGAGAGAGAGAGACTGAGTGAGTGATAAGGAAGATGGAGAGAGAGGTAGAGAGGAAAAATTGAGGAAAGAGAGATATTAATGGGGGAGAGGGAGAGAAGGGGAAGATAGAGATATAGATGGAAGGTGAAGAGAGGGAAGAAGAGAGAGATGGGGAGAGGGGGTGATTGAAAAATAGATTGATATATATGGAGTATGAGAGCGCGTGCATTGAGGGGGGTGAGATAGAGAGACAAAAAAGAATAGATGGAGGGGGATACAGATATGGATGGAGGGTGGAGAGAGGGAGGAATATTTCTCGCACTAAATGGATTGATATAAGTGGAGATGGTGATTTCTAATCATATTTGATTATTTGCACTAGATGCATCGATTTTAGTGTAGATATTTATTTATAATGATATTTGATTACTTGCACTAGATGCATTGATTTTAGTGTAGGTGGTGATTTCTAATACAGTTTGATTTCTTGCACTGAATGTGTTGATTTCAATTTAGATGTCGATTTATAATTATATTTGATTACTTGCACTAGATGAATTCATTTCAATGTAGATGATTTCTAACCCTATTTAATTGTTTGCACTAAATGCATTGATTTCATTGTAGATGGCGATTTCTAATCCTATTTGATTTCTTTGAGTAAATGCATTGATTTCAGTGTAGATGTTGGTTCCTAGAGAGAGAGAGTGAGTAATAAGGAAGATGGAGAGAGAGAGAGGACAAAAGGAGGAAAGAGAGATATTAGCAAGGGAGAGGGAGAGAAGGGGAAGAGAGGGAAGAAGAGAGAGATGGGGAGAGAGGGTGATTGACAAAGAGAATGATATATATGGAGTGCGAGAGCGTGTGTGTTTAGGGGGGTGAGATAGAGACAAAAAAAAGGAGATGGATGGGGATATAGATATCGATGGAGGGTGGAGAGAGGAAAGAATATTTCTTGCACTAGATGGATTGATTTAAGTGGAGATGCTGATTTATAATCCTATTTGATTATTTGCACTAGATGCATCGATTTAAGTGTAGATATTTATTTCTAATGATATATGATTACTTGCACTAGATGCATTGATTTCAGTGTAGGTGATGATTTCTAATACTATTTGATTGCTTGCACTGCATGTGTTGATTTCAATTTAGATGTCTTTTGTGTTATAGTAATTTAAGCTATTAATATTGGAGAGCAAGAGAGACAAGGTATCATGTTTACTACAACATATTGAGCTAAAGATTTAAATGGTTTACCATTTAAATTTTCTTTTTACTATAATTGATATGAAAAGATAACAAAACTAACAAGGGAGGAAATAAGAATAGTAGAAGAAAATAGTTTGAGATTGATTGTAACATGAGTACGTTCTTATTATTCACATTTTCTATCTTTCAACACTATTATTGTCACTTTGCATTTAAAAAAAATATTTTGTCATTTTTCATCATTATGGTTATTAACAATAATTATCATCTCAACGAACTGAGGTAACTAAGAAAATTTAAAATTAAAATAACCAAGTTAATCTCAGAAATATTTAGCATATTTAAAATGATCATCTTAATATTTTATATATTTACATATTATTGATAACAGTAATCATATCTTTGATAGATTTTCCTTGGCAGCACACAATTGAAACCAACCTAGATCCATCTTACATCTCAAAAATATACAAAAATTTTAATAATATGAAAAATGTGACGTTGATGCCTCCGACTGGAACCACCATAGATCCATCTAACTCTGGATCTACCATGCGCCAAGAGGGATCAAATCTCTCGAGGTGCAAACCTTTTCTCTAGTTTTGCACTCGAAAAATAGGTTTTCACCTCGAGAGATTTGATCCCTCTCAGCACATGATAGATCCAGAGTTAGATGGATATAGGCTAGTCTTATCCCTTACCTATACCCTATTAGTCTAGACATCATAAATTCTATGCATTTAATCTTCATCATTAAAAAAAATGCATGACAACTAATCACTTTTTCCTCAATATCTTATTTAATCCCATCCTTGACAAAATTCATGTCTTATCTAAGTATTATTTTTCATGACACAAACCTTTCTTAGACATCTCCATTTCACCCTCTTTGTATGCCGTCTCCCAATTACTAAACATGTATTTAAATTTTAGCTCTCTTGCAAAAAATTATTTTCAATTCTCAATGTTTCTTAAAAAGACTCTATAATGAATTAAAAATAAACACTAAACTTATTGTGAATGGAGTAACTTACATAATATACACTCTTTATTATGGATTTTTCGTTTTCTTCCATTCTATTCATGTTTCCAAAAAAAATACAAAAAACAAATTTCTGTATTATTTCACATATATTTTATGTTTCTAAAAGTTAATATTTCTTTAATAAAAAATTAATCCATAATAATGACTTAGCCTTTCAACTTTTATACCTCTTCCTTACGATTTTTAATATTATATTATCTCCAATTGACTTTTCCAATTGTAATTTATAGCATCTTTAATAAGTATATCCTTTCAACTTTACAAATTGAAAACAACCTACATACGTTTTACAACTTGTAACCAAATTAACATATAATTCATATTTTGTAACCATGTATGAAATAATAGCAACTACATGGTAATACATATACTACCTAGTTGTCAATTCTTGTGAAGGATAGAAGTTAATTCAATAATGAGAGCTATAAATATTCAATTAACTCATTATATAAACCTTTTATCGAAATAATTAATATCAAAGAGCTATTTCACTATAGTCATTCATTACACTGGATTTTTTTCCCACCTAATCCTTATAAAATGTGGAGAAGACAAAGATCTGCTTCAATATGAAATATTCCCATAAGTTATCCTACCAATACCCAATACTCCATATAAGTTAGCTAAAGATATCTAATGTCAAAACTAGGGTATCACAATTTAAACTAAACCATTACCTATACATTCATAATTTTCACATATATGGATAACAACATAGAATGCAACACTATGCAACATATCCAACCCGCTTTAAAGAATGGATGGAAAGAATATTTTTTAGAAGTTTAGTTATTTCATTCAATCATTTACCGGCAAACTGTGGTTAATTTGGAATAAATAAAATATAAAATAGAGAAATGATAATAAAGTTAACATTTGTGCAACTAGACATCAATAAACTCAAACAAAAAAAATATTATAAATTCAAACAAAATAATATTTATTGAAATCCTCTCTCTTCTCCCCATTGATTGGTTAAGTTGTATATTTCTAAATTAATATAAAACTAATTTTATTTATTTATGAGTTTAATTTATTATTTTTTAACAAATTAACTTAGATTATTATTGAGTATCAAATTAAATATAATCCAAAGATAATTTAATTACCCAATTTATCATATTACACATTTGGAAGGATACTAACATAAAATATTACATTCCTTCACCCCGTGAAATACCTATTGGAAGATAATTCTTCCATACTCATATTAGAATTAGTTGTAGATATGTAGGTGGATGTTGAGAGAATGTATCAACCTCCCTATTCATATTTAGAAGTGGTTAGATCTCAACAGCATTATAAATATTGTGATTTATTCATGTGATTTGATAGATAATAGGAATATATTATTTGTGTGTTTTCTGTGTGCATCTCTGCTGTCATGATTTTTAATATGGTATCAGAGCCTCTACTAGCTTAAATCCCTCACGAGATGGCTAGGAAGATGTGAGAGCAATGATTGTCAAACCGCCGCTATAGGAGAGTAGATAGTTCAGTGAATTTATTTTCTAGGTGAAAGTTTTTGTGTGTGATTAGGATCCGTTTGCTTGATTAAAAAGAATCCGAGCACCATTACCTTCAGGACACACTACTTTTTCTTGTGTCGCCACTTCCTTCATGCATTGTGAGCCCTCAGGGGCGTTCAAATACTTCCGACGAATGGCAAGACCATAGACAGGATCTCTTTTGTGAGAATCGATTTTCATTGAAGTAGCGAAGTCATGTGAAGAGAGATTTGAGAGGAGGGATTGCAAAACAGAATCAATATTATGTGTAAACGTTGGAGCATTAACATACATGTGGGTGCTGCACCCTTCGCCCACCAATGTACTCTGGCGATCGTTGGCTGCAAGATTGACTGCAATAATGATAGCCGGGCCATGTCACTCGATTGGCAGTGCCGACACCTCTACCAGAGTTCATATATTCTCCGTAATAAAGCATGATCAATGCAAAGCTTTCGGACCACGGTACGCAGGATCCGAATTTCTGTCTGCAATCACATTGCACTTGTGGATGGAGAAACCCGTGTTTTGATTTGGATCTATTCTACCATGTGTAGTGATGAAATTCAAGCCCCCAATTCCTCTAAGCATCAAGATGTTGCAGCTTTGGAAAACTGCAACCACGTTGCCGAAAATGAAGTCCACGCTGCCATAGATATTGCATTCTCTGTAAAACTGGTGTTGGGTATATGCATAGAGCGTGTCTTGGTAACCTTTAATGCTGCATCGATATAGAATTAAGTGATCCGATCCTAGCAGAATAGCAATGACTATGTTCTCTGTAGAAACTTCATTGTTTGTTTGTTTGTAAAATTATTGAAGCAGAAGCAATCAATAAAGCAGATGAACATATGTTACACTAGTGATTTTTTGATGTTCTTCGGTGCCTTGAGAACACATCATTAGTTTTCTTATATATACACTCTGTAATACATTGGTGGATCTTGTTGTGCTTCGGGCTTCAAGAACATCAGTTACAGGTTATGATAGTGTGGTGTGGTGTGGAATATATCATTACAGTATGGGGTTTAAGTTTATGTTTTTGTAAAGGTCACTTTGTAGGATTGATCACTGATCATATTCTGTACATAGAATATTTTCCTATATGGCTATTGAAATTTATCCTTCGGGGTTATTTCACATATGGAAATATTTCAATAGGGTAGTTCAGTGTCGAGACTCTTCTTTGGGGTTGTCAAGAATTCTTAATCTTACAAATTCATCATTGTTGGTGAGAAGCAGGTGTATTTTAAATGAGTTGGAAGGTAGGCTCGAAGATGTGGAGAAAGAAAGAGAGGAATTCAATAGATTGTAGAGTGGGTAGAGTTGCTGATGAAGACTAGTGAGATGAAGATAATTTTGATTGTTATGATATGTATGTAAGAATTAAGGGGGAGTATTGCAAGATAATTCTTCCATACTCATATTAAAATTAGTTGCAGACCTGTAGGTGGATGTTGAGAGAATATCTCAACCTCTTTATTCATATTTAGAAGTGGTTGAATCTCAGTAGCATTATAATTATTGTGATGTATTCATATGATTCGATAGATAATAGAAATATATTATTCATGTGTTTTCTGTGTGCATCTCTACTCTCATGATTTTTAATATATTTGAATAGTATTTTTATGAGCTAAACTTGTGACAATCATTCGAAAAATATATATCTCGTCAATATTGTTAGAAATTAATGGAGAAAGTTAAGTTAGGATAGGATTGAGATTCAAATTCTAGATCTCAGATCCTAATATTCAGGGAGTGGTTCAAACCACCCGATTGTGAGAAAGCCTATATGTACTAGGTTGTTATCTTAATTCATTGCATTAGATTATGTGAGTTTGTTTTTACACTCTCCAGGTTCTCACGTGCAGAGCCCTTACATTCATTTTATCATGGTATTAGAGCTTTGTAAGATAGCAAGCCAGTGTGCACTGCGTGGCTGGTGGCGCTGCGTGGGTGTGAGAGCCGATGTCCGAGGTCATGATGAGTTCAGTGGTCTAATCGCTCACTGCCAATGGTGAACCGAGCAGAGGATTTTTCCTGCGCATTGGAAGTGTCAGTAGTGTGGGAAATATATCTAGTTAGCAGCGTCGATTTGTGGGAGTAAGGCAACGTGGTTGTTTTCAATCCTTGCACACACAGGCGTTTGGAGAAGATTTCGGTAATGAGCAGCGTCATGCATCCCTGTCAAGTAAGAATTCGGGCTAGTATATTTTTTTTTTGAGGATTTTGATAGCATTTCAAGCAGCGAAGTGGCTATGTTACTGTTGGGATACCAATACAGCTAAATTCAAATAATGTTTTAAAGTTCGATGGGAATTTGAAGTGGTGAGGGACCGTTTTTTGTTGTTTGTGAAAACAGATCAAATTTGAGGCATCCTCCATCCGCTTGTTTGTTGTGCATTGTGTACAGAAGCTCCTAAGACAACGAATGAGAGTTACTAGCCAATTGAAACCGTATTCCTGTCCTCAACTGGCCTGTTGGCTAGGATTGAACACACTCCTTTGTACTGCTAACGATGACACCCCAGTGGATTTAATTTGCTACATCAGAGTACGGTGCCACTTTTTTCTTTCCTGTGGTCATTAGATGATATTTTTGTCAAAAAAAATCAAAGAGAACACGTCAGATCGAGGCAAAAGCCCTCTGATATCAGAGCCAAAAGTTAATGCCATTACATGCGCGTGGCAAGAGTGGGCCTCCGAACAAGTGGTAGATTTAAGGATCCCGGGTTCTCGCCTCTGAGGTTATGCATTATTGAGGAAAAGAATAATGTCTATATTTATATTCTCAGCAGTCCCCTGTCATTTTGTTATTTATGGCTCGGATTGAACACCCTCCTCTGTCCATCTTTACAAGCGAGGTGCTCAAATCGTGGACAGAACCAGTGTCTTCTCATTGAAGTCATGGTTGCCAGTGCACAAAGAGCTTCCTTCCTTACAGTTTTCAATGGGATTATCCATTTTTTTATACGGTTTTCAGTGAAACATGCCCGAGCTTTCGCGCTTTGCTGCTATGTAAATCTAGAAGTTGCAGGTTGTGGAGATCCCAAAGTTAATTCGGTAAATTTTCTTCTAATTTACTATATGCCACAATGAGAATGTGAAAGTTCATGCTGATTTGAACTCATCTTTTTAGAAATATGTGTCATTAGAAATTGCTAATCACATGCATCAGAATTGGATGTCAATATTATTTCTAGTTTTTTGAGAGGTCATTTGTTGTTTGTCGCAAGAGCTGAGGGCACTAAGCCTTGCGTGGCATAGAATCCATAGTCTACAGGGAGCTCGTAAGAGGACCGAGTGGAGTCAAAATCTGGAAGCAGGGAAAAACCAAATAAGTTGTAACTTTTAACAACATGTCTATATTTTTAGATATTTTTGATTCTGATGATGATGATGATGATATTCTCATGTTGGAATTTGGAGGCATTAGCGTGAATAGTATTTTTAAGTCTGGAATTTTTTCAGAAAAATAATGTGGTTCTGTTGATGACCACGAGAAACAAGAGGCACAATCCGTTGTGCAAGATCCTGATACTGAAGAGTCACAAGTTGATCTTCAGGAAGGATGTAAAGATGAAAAAATTGTTGAAGATCAATTCGACGAGCCACATGAAGCTGATGGCGAAGACGTGGCAGAAGAAGACAGAGCTAGAGAGAATTTAAAATGTGATAATCTCATCAATATTTATGTGTGTGCACATAACAACATTGTTGAAATTTACATGCGTGACACCATAAATGGTGAGAGAAAACAATTTCCTATTAAGCCTGTCATAAATTTCAAAAGGGCGAGGATAAGCATTCAAGATTTCCATCACTGGGGAAGAAATGAGGTGAAGACACATCACTATCCCATGACAAAGAAAGTGAAGATGAAGCCTCATCCACGAATTAATAAATATGGTCTCACACGCATAAAGACCAAGATGAAAACTTTGTTACGAAGTATTTTATGTCTTTTTATCATTGTAAGCCTAGTTGAGACTAGACGAGTAGGTGTATGTTATCATATGTTATTGTTCTGTACCCTTTCTCCAGTAAGGGGGAGTGTTAGAAATTAATGGAGAAAGTTAAGTTAGGATAGGATTGAGATTCTAATTCTAGATCTTAGATCCTAATATTGAGGGAGTGGTTCAAACCACCTGATTGTGAGAAAGCGTATATGTACTTTGTTGTTCTCTTAATTCATTATATCAGATTGCATGAGTGTGTTTGTACACTCTCCAGATTCTCACCTGGAGAGCCATTTCATTCATTTTATCAAATATGCTCGTTATTTATTAATTAACGCGTCACAAGACTTTTCCAAACTACAACGTAAACAAATCTATTCATAATATTAAAAAGGAAAAAGAACCAATTATAATTTATACCTCCCTAAGGGACTCCTTCATTGATGGCATCCAATACCATAATTGAATCTCCCACAACATCTACAATCTCAATCGATCACAGCAAATATGACATCAATCTCTCGCAAAATATTCAATCTTTAGACCTCCAAGCTGAACATCGCATTCAATCCTTATATTACTAAGCACAAAATAATCAATCCTTCGTACTAAGCTCAACATCATATCTTTAATTTAAAAAGGCTACATCATCTTTTTAACATCCACAACATCACCTTGTCAACTCCTTGACATGGAGGAGAGCGTCAATGAATAGGCATATTGCCATGCATCCCACTGGCAGCTTCTACTCAATCAATAACTTATGGGAATGAACAGAACCACCTTCTTCTTAAAGCTCATGATTATGGGAAATTCTCATCCATTTCCAGTCATCTTCTTCTTAGAGCTCTTGGTTGTACGAAAAGCTCATCAATATCCATCAAGGGCTTAAATTTTACAAATAGTTTCCCATCATTCAGATTATTGGGCTTCAATTTCTGCCATTTCAACTTTTACATTGTCTTTCCATCACGAACAGAAAAATCCTGATCAAGATATCACTAAACTATTCACTGACTAGATTTGTATTTCCATATTCAATGGTAGTTGAATTTATCAAATCAATCAGTGTGTAAGATTGTTAATATATTTGGCCGGACGATGTTTGTTTCCTCATGGTCGGCGAAATCGGCGTGGGAAAATACTACAGCAAGGTACAACTTCTATGAAAATGAATAATATGGATCGTGATCATCACTAATACTGTAGGGAAACTTCCTCATCTCTTCAAGTTTCAAAGGACAACATCGACAAGAAGGGTTGTTGATCGGACACGATGACTAATAAACCTAGACAATGTTCACAGCCTGTATATAAATGATATGTACTAACTCCTGGACTCCATATCCGTTTAATTCTGGGACACATTTCGCTATTATAAGTTTCCGTCGAATTCACTTGCATCATTAAGAATGGCTAAGGCATACATCTCTGTCTCACATGATAAACGAGATGCATGCATTTCTTGTCGCAGATTCAAACGGAAAGGAAGAAGGAAGTTTTCTATATTTGCTCGCATAATCATAAAGATATGCATATGCTAGCCTTGAAAAAAAAAGTTCAAGATCTTAATGTCTTGTTTGTTGATCTAACTATTATTACTGTTGGTTACCGTACAGATTCTATCTATTGACGGGATTAAATACACCACTTTAAAGTATATGTATAATAACCTAAAAAACTCTCTGGGAAGGATGTTTAAAATATATATGCATTTATTTAATGGCTGAGCTACAGAATAAAATCATTATAAAATATAATTTTATTTCTCATTCATTTGCAGTTTGGAAAATAAAAATGTTTCAAACTGAAATCATATATGTCAGCTAAAAGTGGCCACAAAAAATTGAGTGTTATGTTGCGTTATAGAGCATAGGGCTACCCTCGATTTCATGTAAAAAAAATAGGGTAACCTACCAACCAAAAACACTTCACATGAAAATACAACAGGAAAAGGGAGACGATAGTCATATCTTAGAAAATTTTGTATAGGAACATAGATGTATCGTATGACTTTTAGATTTTCATTTATTTGTTATTAATAGTTCTCTTTTACTTGTTACATAAATTTTCCCCACAGTTGGTTTTCCATTGCTAAGATATTTTTTCTGGGTTCGGATTTGGCTTTTTAAATTTTCTCTCTGTTTGTACTTTTTTTTTATTCCTCTTCTTTAAGACTTCAAGAAATGCTCCTCGTAGTTTCTTGATGATACATGGGTAGACGGTTCAAATTTTTGGCAAAGAGCCCATTCACGGCCGAAGGTAGTCTTGCAGAGAATGAATTCAAAGGTGGGATAGAATGAATCATTTTTCCCTTCATTTAAAATTAGTTAAATAAATTATTTAGGAGACAAGGAAGCAAACAACAATAAATGATTGGAGAATATTCAAACTAAACTCAAGTGGAAGAAAACAATGGTAAATGACTAAAAGTGGGATATAATGAATTGTTTTTCTCTTCATTCAAAATTAGTTAAATAGACTATTTAGGAGACAAGGAAGCAAACAACAATAAATGATTGGAGAATATTCAGACGAAACTCAACTAAACTCAAGTGGAAGAAAAAAATAATAAATCTAAACTCAAGTGAAACAATGTCGACTATAATGCCTAGAAGATAGTGGGATTAATTATCGCAACACCCCAACTTAATGTCAATTGTTACAAGTATTGGGACTTAGCATGCCCAATTTCTCTCTGACAAAGAATGAGAGAAAAAAGCTAGAGATTACCCTTCTCAATATTCAAATATAGTTAAATAGATTGCATCGTAAACATCAATAATAAATTACTGGAGTAAAACTCAACTAAAATTAATATAAAACTGAACTGTCTACGACACCTAGGAGACAAGAGAATTAAATGTAATGACACCTAAGTGGCAGTGGGATTAGTATCTCAACATCCCCTCCTAATCTCAATTGTTACAAGTGGAGGCACTAAAAATGTCTAATTTCTCTCTTTGAAATTCAAATACATTCTTTCCTCATGGATTTGTGAAAATATCTGCAAGATGACCTTTGGAACCACAAAAAGTAAGTGCTATGTCCCCATCATTGACAAGTTCACGAATGAAATGAAAACATGTGTCAATTTGTTTTCTCTTTTTGTGAAAAGAAGTATTTTTTGATAAAGAAATTGTTGAACTATTATCATAGTAAATTGGAGTCAGCTCCTTCTAAATATTTGAAATATGTTTCAATAATATTCTCAACCACACTGCTTGAAAAGTTGCTCAATTTGCTGCTACATATTCAGCCTCTGCAGATGATATTGAAAAAATTGACTATTTCTTGGATGAAAAAGAAATAAAATTGCTTCCAAGACGAAAAGCATACCCTTAGGTACTTTTGCGATCATCTAAACTCCCTGCATAATCGTTGTCTATATAACCTGAAAGTGAATAATTTTCAGAATGTGTATAAAACAAACCATAGTCTATGGTTCCTATGATATACCTTAAGATCCTTTTTGCAACCTTCCAATGAGTAATCTTTGGTGACTGCATAAAACTAGAGACAAAACTTGCTCCAAATATAATATCATGTGTAGTTGCAATGAGATACAAAAAACTACCAACTAGAATTTTATACAATGTGGGATCAACAGATGGTGTTACATCTTCTTTGTTGAGTTTGATACCTTCAGCGATTGTTGTATCAGTTGATTTGCAATTGGTCATTATGATATTTTGAATGATTTCAATGGCATACTTTTGTTGACCAACAAAAATTCCATTACCAGATTGGTGAATTTGAATGCCTAAAAAATATTTCATGACTCCTAGATCTGTAATATCAAACTCTTCTTCCATTGCTGCTTTGAAGTCTTCTAACATTATATTTCCTGTATAAATAATATCATCTAAATAAAGGCATACAATAATAATTTTACCTTAATGAGATATGGTATAAAAAGGGGGTTCATGGTTGCTTCTAGAAAAACCACTTTTTATGGGATAGGTGTCGATGCGACTGAACAAAGCTCTTGGATTCTGTTTCAAACCACATAAAGCTCTCTTCAATCTAAATAATTTATGCTCTTTTCCTGGCACTTCAAAACCAGGAGGCTGCTCTACATAAAATTATTCCTGTAATATACCATTTAGGAAGGAAGATTTTACATCAAGATGATAGACTTTCCATTTGTGTTGAGCTGTTGTAGAGAAAATGGTTCTAACAGTGTCTAACCTTGGTACTGGAGCAAATGTTTCACCATACTAAATACCAAACAGTTGTGAGAATCCTTTAGCAACTAACTTTGCCTTATGTTTCTCAATTTTTCCTTTTTATTTTAGCTTGGTCTTATATACCCACTTGACGCCAGTTCTGGTTTTGTCTCTTGGGAGATTAGCTAATTCCCAAGTTTGATTCTTCTCTATGCCAACAATTTCTTGGTTCATTGCATCAACCCAATTCTTTTCTTTAACTCGTTATTCAAAATGGGTTGCTTGAGTTGAAAGAAATGAAAACATATTATGTTGGTCAAATTCATGCTCCTATTCATATATCTCTATGATACTTCTTGGTTTTTGTCCCTCTTCTTGATCACTGGCGGAATCACTGCTTGACGATGCACCATTTTCATAATGGTCTGGTTGTTCTTCAACCTGCAATATTAGTGTCTGTGGTGGATAAAAATATTTATTTGAAGATTCATCTACATGATCAAACAAAGATTTATTTTCAAAAAATTGTACATCTCTGCATAAAATAAACTTTTTTGTAATAGGACTGTAAAGTCTGTAGGCTTTTGATTACTCACTATAGCCTACAAATATACATATTTCGCTCCTATCATCAAGATTTTTTCTTAGTTTTTCAGGAACATGTGAAAAAGATAACGATCCAAAATTTATAAATGTGATACATTTACCTTGTAAGCATCCCATGCTTCATGAGAAGAAGTTTCCAAAAACCTATTGGGTAGAGGGAGTGTCGACAACAATTTATGTACTCAAAAGATCACCAATAACCACTCTTCAAGATACAATACCTCAATATGTTTGCAATTTAATTATATTCACCATATCATTTCCTTGATATGAAACTTTCAAAATATCCCAAGCTTCTTTTGTTGTCGACGCACTAGTTACCTTATCAAAGATAGAGTCATCAGCTGAGTTTTGTATCCAAAATTTGGCTCTTTTCTCCTTCTTTATGAGTTCAAGAGCGAAATTCCTCCAATTATTGGTCATGGCCGCCCATGTTTCTTGGGTCGACTCTGCATAGATGACCCGAAGTGTATCCCAACACTCTTGGGCTTCGAGAAAATTCTTCATTCTTAAACTCCAAAACTCATAATTTTTTCCAAGTAGATTTAGGGTATGTGTAAAATCACTAGAAGACGCCATTATTTCTTCAATTTTTTTCTCTCTCCAACCAGATCACACCAACGTGGCTCCATAACACCTCCTCCGTAATGGTCGCGTTTTCATAAGTCTTTTACCGAATCAGCACGAGCATATGGATGGAAAGTGTGTTGATTGGCACTGATATTTTCCTCAAAGTAGCACCAATGGGCATGGATATTAGCCTCAAACCAACACTAAGTGTTGAATGCATGCTTTTTCATTCAAAAAGAGCATTGATAAAAGAAACTTAAAAAATAAAAAATTTCACTCAACTATTAGGGGCTTCTTCTTCTGTTGGTTCTTATTCTTCTTTTTCTTTTGGATCTCCTCACCTTAAAAATATTTCTTTCAATCTCGCACTCACCACTCGCTCACCTCATGGTCACCTTGTGCTCGCATTATTTCCCTGGAGTCTTACACAATGTAGCTTCGATCTCCATTGCTCTCAGGGAGTCTTACACAGGCGAAAATTTGATACTACGACAAAGAATGAGAGTGAAAAATTGGAGCAGAGATTACCCTTCTCAATATTCAAAAACAATTAAATAGATTACATTGTAAACATCAATAATGAATTTCTGGAGTTAAAAGCAACTAAAACTAAAGTAAATTTGAACTGTCTATGACACCTAGCAGATAAGAGAATTAAATGTAATGGCACCTAACTAAAAATGAGATTAGTGTCTCAAAACTCTCTTTGAAATTCTCTTTGGTCATAGCTTCACATTATTCTTGGATTGGCTCTACATAGGAGTTTTGAACTACATCCCAACACTTTTGAGCTTGCGAAAGAGTCTTCATTAGTAAAAACTAGAATTCATAGTCTATACCAAAAAATATGTGTGTTTGTGAGAAAAAACTTAAAGAAACTATATTTTTCCCTTAAAAAAACACCGTCATACATAATGCAATGTTGTTGGTCACAACCACTGCGTTTAATTTTTTGAGAGTAGCCATACCTCAATGAATGTTTTGCAGGTTGCAGATTACATTTGCATAGAAGGTGAGTAGAGAACATAAACCATTCCACAACAGATTAAATAATTAAAAGTCAAATAAAATTTAATGCATGGTTAATGAAATAGTATGGGCAAACATTTAATCTTCAAGTGTTCTTTACTTCACGCAATTTTGATAATGTTCAAAAAATGATGTCCGCCCATACTATGTATTGTATGTCGTGAATTAAATGTATTAGATATATATTTTTTTATTTTACATGTAAATGTAATTTCAATGAAATGTGGGGGATGTAAGTCTCGAAAGACAAGGGGAGAAACTAGTGGAGCAAATTTTGGTGCGTGCGTGAAAACACAATTTACAAATTTTACAATGTGTTACTCCACAACCCCTCGTGAACCTAAATCTCAGTAAGAACAACAGTAGTTTTACTGGCGAAGGATTCGAAGCCTACATATGAAAATGTATGTTGTGTTTTTGAAATAGAATGTAAATTTTGGTTAGTTCTGATTTGGTAGTGAAAATTTCAATTATCGTTCTTACTGCAACACTCTATTTTACTGTGTTTCACCATGACTAAAATTATTTCATTTCACTTTCTCCTCTATAGTTGCGATTCTAATCTCTACCACTCTGTATTAAAAGGAAGAACTTCATAATTTGATTTGTGCAATTGTATGGTCTGGATTAAGTGAGTTTCACAACTCTGTGTAAACTTCCATAACCGTGGTGTCTTGATTACATTTCCGCAACACTGTGTGAACTCCTTGTGTTGAGGGAAAAGAATTTTCTCTGTCTCTCAATTTTTTTTAACATTGTACCAAAGCATGTTTAAGCCTTCATTACCACAAGTGTTTTAAATGAGGATTTTAAAGGGAGTTCTGGAAATTTTCGTGGAAAGTATTCTCCACGAGTGAATTCTTTCTACACAGTGAAAATGGAAACAACAAGCACAAGCTTGACTAATCCAGAAATACCACAGTTTAATGGAAAAAATTATGATTATTGTGCTATTACAATGAAGGCTTTGTTTTCTTCTCAAGACATTTGTGAATTGATATAGAATGGATTCCATGAATCTACATATGCAGTAGCATACAATGCTTCGACACAAGGAAAAATAGAATTTTGGAGAGACAATAGGAAGAAGGACTCCAAAGCCCTCTTCTATATCATTCAAGTAGTTCATGAAAATATTTTCCCAAGGGTTGTGGCAACAACGAAGTCCAAGCAAGCATGGGATAATATCTAAATAGCCTACCAAGGAATGGCAAAGGTGAAGACAGGAAGACTACAAATGCTCAGAAGATATTTTGAGACAATTTGTATGAAAGCGTATGAAAATGTAGACTCATTTTTTACACATGTAATTGGGTTGTTTATCCAGATCAGATCTCATGGTGAGACACTTGAGGAAAGAAGAATAGTTGAGAAAATTCTCATAATTCTACCAGCAAGGTTTGATGCCATAATTGTGGCCATAGAAGAGGCAAAATATCTCTCATATTTTTCAATGGATGAGTTTCATGCATCACTTATGTCTCATGAGCATAGGTTAAATAGAGAAAAGAACTCCTCACTGGAGCATGCATTCAAGAGACAAGTCTCCTTTGGTCAAGGTAGAGGTCAAGGAAGATCAAATTATAGAGGAAGAGGAAGAAGCCTAGACAGAGGTGTAAGAAGCATCCCTTCAAGCTCAAGTTGAAGGGGCAACAATCAAAATCCAAGTCAAGGCCCAAGCCAAAATCAAGCACAAGGTAAGAGCTATGATAAATCTCAAGTTTATTGTCATTAATGTGAGAAGTATGGTCATTATGCCAATGAATCTTGAAAGAAGAAATATGACATAAGTAGCAAACCAAGTGAAATTTTCATAATGGAAAATCAAAACCATGATAGCATGTTTTTAGCTTGTAATGTAGCATAAGAAAAACAAGGAGATGTATGGTTCTTAGATTCAGGGTGTAGCAAGCACATAACTAGAAACATATGAATGTTTTCCAATTTATATGAGAATGTAAAAGCTGAAGTGACATTACAGACTCATAGGAAAGTCTCTCTAATGGGAAAAGGAAGAGTCGACATTATTACTAATAAGGGAGAGAACAAGTTCATGTCATACGTGTTACTTTGTCCTTGGTTTGAAGCATAACCTCGTAAGCATTGGACAACTCACACAAAAGGGATAAAATATCTTTTTCAAGAATGATGTGTGCAGAATTTTGGATAAGCCCCCAAGAAGACAACTAATTGCAAAAGTTCATATGAAAAACAATAGAATGTTTCCCCTCAAGCTGAGGTCATATTTGAAGGAAGAAGGTGCAAAAGAAAAAATATCAATGAATTCACAAAAGGATGAAAGAAATGTAGGAGCTGTCACACAATAAGTCTTTCAAGAAGAAATTAATGATCAAAATTGGTTATGGAATTTGAGATTTTGTCATCTCAACTTTCGAGGTTTGAACTTGTTACATAGGAAATGTATGGTGAAGTAATTTCCACTCATTTAAAAACCAGAAAACCCGTGTGAAGAATGCATCTTGGGAAAACAACACAGAGAATCATTTCCAGCAAGAAAATCTATAAGTGAAAAAGCACCTTTGGAGATTTTCCACTGAGATTTATTTGGAAATTGCAAACACCATGAATTGGTGGTAGCCATTATATTTTGACCTTCATAGATGACTAGACAAGGAAGACATGGGTCTATTTCCTAAAACATAAGAGTGAAGTGTTTGACTGCTTCCACCACTACAAAGTTCTTGTTGAGAATAAAAGTGGACACTACATCAAAGTGTTGAGGACTGATAAAGGTGATGAATATATCTCAAGTGACTTCGTACGCTTTTTTAGGGAGCATGGAATTGACAAGAATTTTACAACAAGGTATACACCTCAGCAAAATGGTGTCACAAAAAAGAAGAATAGGACCATCATCGAAATGACAAGGATTATGTTTAAGGAAAAGTATTTTCCAAATGGTTATTAAGCTGAATTTGTCTCTTGTGTAGTGTATATTATTAATAGGTTTCCAACCAAAAGTGTAATGAACATAGTTCCTAAAGAGGGATGGAGTTGAAGAAAGAAATATGTCACTCACATGAGAGTGTTTGGATGTGTGGGACATGCACATGTCCTGGATGAGTTGAGGAAGAGGTCAGACAAAAAGGGGGAGAAATGTATATTTTCAAATATAGTGATGAATCCAAGGCATAGAAGCTCTAAAATCCATCAGCCAAGAAGGTAATAATCAATAGAGATGTTCAGTTCCTAGAAGAGGAATCATGGGATGGAATTTTAGAGAATACAGTGAATGTGAAGACATGTATGTCACATGACGACAAAGAGGAAATGACCACAACAAGTAATTCCTCAACGGTGACTCCTCCTCCACCTATAAAAGCTCAAGAAAGTAGTCAACATGTGACACCAAAAAATAATAATTGGACAGCGTTGCGCATCTAAGCAAGTGCTTCTCCAAGCACACCAAAAACGTTTGCAACTCCATCTACTTCAAGCGCAACACCAAGCCCATCTTTAACAAGCATAAGAAGACCAAAATTCAGAAACTTAAATGAAATTTATGAGCAAGATGAAGTTGATAGTAACGCTTGTCTAAATTCCTAATTTGCATTATTTTGGTCATGTAGATTACCCAATCCACTTTGAAGATGCAGTCAAAGAAGAAAAATGGGTTGTGACATTGGATGAAGAAATAGGAGCAATAGAAAAGAATGACACATGGGAGTTAATGGACCTTCTACAAGGAAATGATGTTATTGGAGTGAAGTGGGTCTATAAGACCAAGAGCAGCATTGAAGGAGAGACTGAAATGCATAAAGAAAGGCTACTTGTCAAAGGGTACAAGCAGCAACATGTAACAAACTATGCATAAACATTTGCGTCAGTCGTGAGGATGGAGATAGTGCATATAATTTTTTCAATTGTCATGCAACATAAATGGAAGGTGTATCAAATTCACATAAATTCAATGTTCTTGAATGGAGTGCTGAAAGAGGAGGTTTATGTTGTGCAACCTCCTAGTTATGAGGTAGAAGGCCAAGAAGACAAGGAGTGTAGGTTGCGGAAAGCTCTTTATGCAATTAAACAAGCACCGAGTGCATGGTATAGCAGGAAATATGCTTACTTGATGCACAATGGGTTTGAAAAGTGTGATGGTGAACCTACTATATACATCAAAGAAAGTGTCCGTAAGCTTCTTATTGTCATTTTGTATGTAGATAATTTTATTTTTATAAGTAGTGATTTTTTCCTCATCGATGATTTTAAATAAGTCATGAAAAGTGAGTTTGAAACGACCGAATTGGGGTTGCTAAGATATTTTTTGGGCGTAGAAGTGAAGAAAACAGAAAATGGAATTTGTATCTCTCAAGCAAAGTATGTTGCCGACATTTTAGAGAGGTTTAATATAAAGAAGAAAAACCAAGAATCAACTCCAACAGTCATGGGGTTGGAATTGAGCAAGGAATATTGTAGTAGTAACGCTAATCAGACATTATACAAAAGTATGGTGAGCATCCTAATGTATTTGAGTGCAACTAGGCCTGACATAACGTATCTAGTAAGTTTGGTGTCGAGGTTCATGGAGACACCCAAGAAGACACATTGGCAAAAATCGAAAATAATTTTAAAGTATGTCAACTAGACAAAGGAGTATGGTGTTTTGTACTTTGCAACAAATGATTTTATGCTGGTTGGTTACACTGACAGTGATTGGGCACAAAGTGTTGATAAAGGAAAGAGCACGTTAAGATATGTTTTTTATTTGGGTTCGAGAGCCATTTCATGGGATTCTAGGAAGAAACCGATGGTGTCATTATCAACAGCAGAAGCTAGATATGTCGTCACAATGAAAACAATGTGTCAAGCAGTTTGGATGAGAAAGATGTTGCAGGATTTATGTCATGAACAAGATGGAGCAGCCACTATTTTCTGTGATAACATTTTAGCAATTGCACTATGAAAGAATTATGTTTTCTACAAGATGACCAAGCACATTGATTCTAAATATAGTTTCATAACAGAATTAGTTAACAATGGTAAATTTGTCTTACAACATTGCAGGGTAGAGGACAAATTCACGGATATCTTTACAAAGCCATTGACACGTGATTTTTTTTTTTTTTTATGTCTAAGATTTTTTGAGAATGGTAAATGGAGGAAGTTGTGACTAAGGGGGAGCGTCAGAAAATTAATCACAACCACTGCATGTAATTTTCTGACAACAACCATACTTGAGTGAATGTTTTTCAGGTTGCAGATCGTGTTTGCAAAGAAGGATATGTTCTGAGCAGTGTACATAACCGATTCCGCAAGGGATTAAATAATTAAAAGTCAAATAGAATTTAATGCATGGTTAATGAAAGAATATGGGCAAACATTCAATCCGCAAGTGTTGTTTACCTCATGGAATTCTGTAATATTCAGAAAATGATTTCCACCCATACTATGTATTAAAATATGTTTGTCACAAGTTAAATGTCTTAGATATCTATGTTTTGATTTTACATGTAAGTGTAATTTGAATGAAATGTGGAGGATGTAAGTTTGGAAAGTCGTGGAGCAAATTTTGGTGGGCTGGTGAAAACTCAAGTTACAGGTTTTAGTGTGTATTACTGCGCAACCATGGGTGAATGTAAATCTTAGTAAGAACAATAGTTTTACTAGTGAAGGAGCCTTAGTCTCCATATCAATGTGTATGTTGTGTTTTTGTATTATAATCTAAAGTTTGGTTAGTTGCTATTTGGTTGCGAAATTTTCAAGTAACTCTATTTTACTTTGTTTCACCATGAGTAAAATTGTTTGATTTCCTTTTCTCTTCTATAGTTGGGATTTTAATCTCCAACACTATATATTAAAATAAAGACCTTTATAATTTGATTTCCGCAAGTGTACCATATCGAGCAAATCTATATGAAATCTTTATGTTGAAAGAAAATAATTTCCTCGGTCTTCCAAAAAAAAATTAACAAACACCCCCATTTCTTTAAAACAAATTCAAGTGATAATACTTTAATGAAACTCTTCGTTTAAAAAAAAAAAATACGTTTCATAATAGTCCTTTGCTAAAACCTTTATAATACAAATCGTTGACCCTTGCAAAAAAAATGAATAAATTTGAATCACAACTTTCTTTTTATAAAATACTTAAAAGGCGTTTGACTTTAAAATCTTTTAAAAGTGTTTAGTTTTTTACTTTTTTGGAATACATATTATAAAGCTTAAGAATAAACCATTCAGGTTTTGACTTTCGGTGTCGCTTGAATCTCGATTGTAAAAACAATTTGGTGATACAGTGATATGTGGTTTAACTACAAGTTTATTTGGTGAAATCAACGAGGGCAAGGTTTAAATTTTATCGAGTATATGGCTTGCTATGACCTATACCGAAGAAGTAGGCTTTTCCATTTTTGTTGGAGTCGCAGCTTTTGCTAAACCATAATATTTCGTGTATATGGCTTGCAGATCATTGGATATGCTATTGATGTTATAAGGAAGTCACAAAGATTAATGCTCTGACCTCTCTTAAATTACTCTAAAAAATTACAGATTCAACATTATAAAAAAAAAAAAGACTTCATGCTTAATGTGGCCTTAAACTTAGTCCTCCATCCAAGAGTTGAAGGCTACGTAAGCACTTGGTCTCTTCGAAATGAAATTTATTTTGAAACTTGATCATCGCATTCAAGACAGAGACAACTCTGTAGGGTTGAATAAATTTTGAATTTCTTAACTTTCGAATCTTCATCACACTTTATCCTTTTTCAAAATGCACTGAATTCATTTCACTTTCTGTGTTTGCAGAGTGAGTTGAATTGCAGTTTTTCATTTTGAAGAGCGTACTCATTCACATTGAATTCTTTTTTGAGAGTGCAATGGTATCTTCAATTTTTTCTTAAAATTCAACTCGATTCTTCTTTGACTTTTATCTCGTACTTGAGTTCTCGAGTTTTGTTAGTTCTTTGTGTTTACCAATACTGGAAGGCTACATGAGTGCTTGGTCTCTTCGTAATGAAAATTATTTTGAAAACGGTTCATCGCACCTCACGACAGAGACAACTGCGTTGGGTTGAATAAATTTTGAATATCTGAACTTTATCATCTTCATCACATTTTCTCCTTTTTCGGAATGTACTGAGCTCATCGCACTTTGTGTGTTTGCACAGTGCATTTAATTGCAAATTTTCTTTTTTAAGAGTGTCCTCGTTCACATTGAATTATTTTTTGAGAGTGCAATGATCTCTTCAATTTTTTTTGAAATTTCAACTTGGTTCTTCTTTGACTTTTATCTCGTACTCGACCTCCCGACTTATGTTAGTTCTTTTTGTTTGAATCAAATGTTGGTTGGAGTTGTTTTGCAACCTGGCAGCTTGATTTTTGCTTTTCTCTCAAGAATTTTTATGCTTACTAAGCATCGATACCATGACAAAGAATGCAAAGACGAAAATATAGAGATAATGAATTCATGAAATGGAATGAACTGAGCTTATCATCCTTAAAAATTAGTTAAATAAACTGCATAAAATACCAAACAACAATAAATGACTAGAGAAACTTCTAACTATATTTAAGCAAACACAAGTGAAACAAAACTGACTATGTGAGTAAAATTTCTGGTATTTCTGGTATAGTTGTCGCAAAGAAAAGTCAATATTGCAAAGAAGTCACATGAATGGTAAAATGATGCAAATAAAGCAAATCTGATGGAACTTGTTAAACAATAATAAATTTAATGTTTTTCGAACTTGATTTTCTTTGTTGGGAAAGTAAGATTATTTATGAATTTTAAATTAGTGATTTTAATTTTAAAGTGTTTTTAGGAACATAATTAATCATTATTTATTATAAATTATTGTAAATAATTGAACAATTTAAAAAAACATGCTTATTTAGTGTATACTAGTATAATCACATTAATAAATGTAGTTGATGTAAGTGTCAATTTATTTGAATATATTTAAAGTGTTAAAATTTCTTGAAAATTGATATTTAGTATTTTACTAATATTTAATAAATATGAAATTATAATAAACATACATCAATTTTATTTTATGTTTTAATTTAATTTATAAATACTATATATAATTATGGATGGGGTGCCTTAAATGTAGGGCAAGTGGTGGGAGAGATGTCGACGGAGTTTGTCCGAGCTCCACATGTGCCCCACCTTCCGGTTTCTGTGATATGACAACGAGGGTCAGCTTGTGAGGTTGTCACCCACACATGAATATGGTCTTTTAAACTCATCCCTCGAGTTGGTTCTATATTGTTTGATCGATGTGGGAGATGGTAGGGCTTTGTAGTGAGGTAAGGGTGTTCGAGTTCCTGTACACCTTGTCGAGGTCTAGGCCTTGGGGGAGAGGTGGAGAAGTTAGAGATTGGTGCACAGGGCAAGGTGTGAGGTAATGTTGGAAGGTCCATTGGATGTTGCAACGTCCAGGGAAAAGGAATCAACTGGGATTCTGGTTGGCCCATATATTTTTCATGATGTGGCAGAGCTGATAGGAGAAACACCACACTGACCAGACATTGGCCACACTTTGGAGGAAAATTCTCTTTAGGTTTGTGTACATTGGACAAGTTTCTCAAGACGAGTCGTGTTTACAATTTGTATGTCAATGCCTCTAGGCTGTAGGAAAATAATGCATAAAGTTGGTAGCGTGTATTACTCTCCAAACCCAATCTCAACAAGTCTAATTAAAGTGAGAAAAATAAACATATTGAGATATTTTTTTGTACTCTACACTTTGATGATAATATAATGACAAAATATTGAAAAAAAAAATACTATATAAAAAAAAGCATTAATATATAAAACTTAAAATAACAAATATTCAAAGAAATATTTGGAAAACAAAATTTACAATATTAATAATAATTATTTTACTATATTTGCATGACTTGTAAACGTTAATAAAATTTTTGGATCACATGTTGATATGACATAAGAACCGTGTCACTTTCCAACACTTTCGAGACTGAAGGAGTTTTTAAACTAACCACACATGCACGATAACTGGTAATAAATATTTTGAAGCACATATTGATATAATATAAGAACTATGTCAAAGGACTAAAGGAATTTTTAAACTAAAGACATGACCATGAGAAGATTTTCAAATTTAATATGTATGGATTGAAAAGACAAAGGAGTAAACAAGCCTAGATCCATCTAATTCTGGATCTATCATGCACCGAGAGGGATCAAATCTCTCGAGGTGAAAACCTATTTTTTGAGTGCAAAACTTGAGGAAAGGTTTGCACCTCGAGAGATTTGATCCCTCTCGGCACATGATAGATCCAGAGTTAGATGGATCTAGGCCGGTTCCCATCGGAGGCATCAACGTCACATTTTTCAGATTATTAAAATTTTTGTATATTTTTGAGATGTAAGATGGATCTAGGCTTGTTTCAGTCGTGTGCTGCCAAGGAAAATATATCAAATATATGATTAATTTTATCAGTAATATGTAAATATATCAAATATTAATATAATCATTTTAAATATGCTAAATATTTCTGAGATTAACTTGGTCATTTTAATTTTAATTTTCTTAATTACCTCAGTTCGTTGAGATGATAATTATTGTTAATAACTATAATGATGAAAAATGATGAAATATTTTTTTTTAAATGCAATGTGACAATAATAGTGTTGAAAGATAGCAAATGTGAATAATAAGAACTTACACATGTTACAATCAATCTCAAACTATTTTCTTCTAATATTCTTATTTCCTCCCTTGTTAGTTTTGTTATCTTTTCATATCAATTATATGAAAAAGAAAATTCAAATCGTAAACCATTTAAATCTTTAGATCGATAGTAAACATGATACCTTGTCTCTCTTGCTCTCCAATATTATTAGCTTAAATTACTATAACACAAAAATCAATCTACATTGTTAATAAATTTTTGTGGTTACACTAAAATCAATGCATATTGTTAATCCAGTCACTTTAATATTAATGTACCGTCATATATCAAATTACATAAAATCATAAATCAACATATACATTGAAATGAATGCATTTAATGCAAGAAATAAAATAAGATTAGAAAATAACTTCTACATTGAAATAAATGCACCTAATGCAATCAATCAAATAAGATTAGAAACCAACATCTACATTGAAATCAATGCATTTACTCAAAGCAAGCAAATAGGATTAGAAATCGCCATCTATACTGAAATCAATGCATTTAGCGCAAACAATCAAATAGTATTAGGAATAATCTACATTGAAATCAATGCATCTAGTGCAAGAAATCAAATATAATTATAAATCGACGTCTAAATTGAGATCAGCACATCCAATGAAAGCAATCAAATAATATTAAGAATCATCACCTACACTGAAATAAATGCATCTAGTGCAAGTAATCATATATCATTAGAAATAAATACCTACACTAAAATCAATGCATCTAGTACAAATAATCAAATAGGATTATTAATCACCATCTCCACTTAAACCAATCCATCTAGTGCAAGAAATATTCTTCCCTCTATCCACCCTCCATCCATATCTATATCCCTATCCATCTCGTTTCTTTTGTCTCTATCTCACCCCGCTAAACACACACGCTCTTGCACTCCATATATATCATTCTCTTTGTCCATCACCCTCTCTCCCCATCTCTCTCTTCTTCCCTCTCTTCCCCTTCTCTCCCTCTCCCCCGCTAATATCTCTCTTTCCTCCTTTTGTCCTCTCTCTCTCTCTCCATCTTCCTTATCACTCACTCTCGCTCTCTCTAGGAACCAACATCTACACTAAAATCAATGCATTTACTCAAAGAAATCACATAAGATTAGAAATCGCCATCTACACTGAAATCAATGCATTTAGTGCAAACAATCAAATAGGATTAGAAATCATGTACATTGAAATTAAGTCATCTAGTGCAAGTAATCAAATATCATTAGAAATAAATATCTACACTAAAATCGATGCATCTAGTGCAAATAATCAAATAGGATTAGAAATCACCATCTCCACTTATATCAATCCATTTAGTGCGATAAATATTCTTCCCTCTGTCCACCCTGCATCCATATCTATACCCCCCTCCATCTATTCTTTTTTGTCTCTCTATCTCATGCCCCTAAACACACACGCTCTCGTACTCCATATATATCAATCTCTTTCTTCAATCACCCCCTCTCCCCATCTCTCTCTTCTTCCCTCTCTTTACCTTCCATCTATATCTCTATCTTCCCCTTCTCTCCCTCTCCCCCATTAATATCTCTCTTTCCTCCTTTTGTCATCTCTCCCTCTCTCTCCATCTTCCTTATCACTCTCTCTCTCTCTCTCTAGAAACCAACATCTACACTGAAATTAATGCATCTAGTGCAAGTAATCAAATATCATTAGAAATAATTATCTACACTAAAATCAATGAATATAGTGAAAATAATCAAATAGGATTATAAATCACCATCTCCACTTATATCAATCCATCTAGTGTGAGAAATATTGTTCCCTCTCTCCACCCTCCATCCATATCTATATCCCCCTCCATCTATTCTTTTCTGTCTCTCTATCTCACCCCCCTAAACACACACACTCTCGCAATCCATATATGTCAATATCTTTGTCAATCCCCTCCTCTCCCCATCTCTCTCTTCTTCCCTCTCTTCACCTTCCATCTATATCTCTATCTTCCCCCTCTATCCCTCTCTCTCCATCTTCCTTATCACTCACTCACTCTCTCTCTCCACCTTTCTCTCTCTATTTCTTTCTTCTTACCTCTCTCCCCCTCCCCCTCCAAGTCCATCTCTCTTTCCCTCCCTCTCTCCACTCTCTCACATCCTCTCTCTTCCTTCCTCTCTTTCCCTTTCTCTCCCATCTCTCTCTCCCTCTCTCCCTCTCTCTTCACCCACCAACTATGTTACTATATCCCTCCCTCTCTCCTTATATCTCCTTCTCCCCCCTTTTCTCTATCTCTCCTTATTTGTCATTTTATCTCAGCCCCAAACATGCACGCTCTCTCTCTGTATCTCCCTTGTCACTCCTTATCTCTCTCCACTTCTCACTCTCTATATTTATTATTTCCTACATCTCTCCCCCTCCAACTCCATCTCTCTTATCGATCCCTCTCTCCTCCTCTCTCTCAAGTCCTCTCTCTCGTCCTTCCTCTCTCTCTCTCTCCCCTAAATCCCTCTCTCTTCCTTGATATCTCTCTCTCTCTCTCTCTCTCTCTCTCTCTCTCTCCAATACTCTCTTTTATCCTTCCTCTCTCTCCCTTTCTCTCCCACCTCTCTCTCTCTTTCTTTTCCCTCCAATCCTCTCTCTTCCCCCATATATATATATCTCTCTCTAATCCTCTCTCTTCCCCCATCCCTTTCATTCTCTCTCTCTTTCCACCCCTCTCTCTCTCCAACTACATTACTATATCCCTCCCTCTCTCCTTCTCACTTCTTCTCTCCCCCCTTCTTTCCATACATCTTAATTTGTCTCTTCACCTCACCCCTAAACATACACACTCTCTCTCCATCTATCCCTTATCACTCTCTCTCTCTCTATTTCTTCTTAGTTATGTAAACTAATGAACATAAATATTCATAAATATAAAGCAGATTATGGAGTAAATATGAAAAGAGGTTTTATTTACCTACCATACCTATAGTTTATTTAAATTTTTATTTATTTACGATACCCCTTTTCTTTACTATGGTATTTGGCCCATAGGCTTGTTATGTAATTAGATTTTTATTTATAATCCTATTTGATATATTGTTATTTATTTACCTTACCTATTTATGCCTCTTTTATATTTATTTATTTACCATACCTCTTTATATATATTTTACATTTATTTATTTATTTATCATACTTGTTTATACATGTTTTATATTTATTTATTTACCCATGGTATTTGGCCCATGGTATCAATATTAATTTGTCCCATGGTATTCGTCCCATAGGCTTCATCTAAATAAAACCTCTTTTTATTTTTATTTTTAAATATAAAACGGTTTATGGAATAAATATAAAAAGAATTTTTATTTATTTACCATACATATAGTTTATATATATTTTTATTTATTTACCATAGCTCTGGAGTAAGTATAAATTCATTTTACAAATATTTAATTGAAAGAAATATTAAAATATTTTGGATTTTGATTGTTTGTGTTGAATTAACTCTTTTCCTTTGATTTAGGAAATGGTATTGACTTTAGTAAAGAGTAAATATGTTTAAAATTTTACTTAATTTGGAAATTCAATGTGGTAATTTTTTTTGTTCAAGGTAAATTTATGATTCATTCAAATTCATGTATATAATTTACTATCCATTCAAATTATATAAATAATACATAATTGTGTTAGAAATTGATATATGTTCAAGCACAATGAGATTTTTATTTTTCGTTTTTTTTTTTTTTAATTTAAAACTTAAGCCGATATTTTGTATGAGAACGTGACCCACCGGACATTGGGGTCATATTCGGTTGTAGATGCGCCTCTTGACGCAATAAATTAAAATGCTTGAGTGTTCAAATTTAATAGACAAATGGTTAAATAAGTCATATTTAAATTTAAAATAATATTTTTGGTTTTATAATTAAAAATGGTATAAGTTTCATATTATCTGTTGGATGATGTATTGAGTCAAGAAGAATGTTATCTTGACTCATCATTTCCATTTTGATATATACTACACGGTCATTTTCATTGGTGAAATGATTTTCATCTTCATTTTCATATAACTGTATTAAACTTATTTTAAAAAGTACACGGAAGCTGGATATGTGATTTTGTCTAACTATTTAATATAAAACATTAAAATTCAATGCATAAGTTCAACACCTCAAGCTTATAACAGTAGATTCCAATTAAAAAATAGATAATTCTAATGGTATTGCCACTATGTGGATGGAAAATTTAAATTTAATCATGGTTAAATTTAATATAATGCATTTTAAAAATTTTAAATGCTATTGAGATACCGTTTTTATTTGTGTAAAATTACTTAAATTCTATAATATATATTATTATTTTTTTATTTCTATCATTTTTATATATTATTTTTATTTTATTTTTTTAATTTATATATATATTATTTTATTTTATATTTTATATTTATTACTTTTTATTTTATGGATTGAATATTTCAAGGTTTTTTAACTGATTCATGGTCTCCTTCCAAACCTAAAGACTGATCATAGAGAGTGAATCGATCTTACTTCTCTGAGAATTGGCTACCTGAAAAAACACGCATTATTAGCAAATTGTGTATTAGTGGTGGAGATGTCTTTTCCAAAAACCCTCAGACTCTTAAGTGTGCATGGAGAGACTACATCTCCGAAAATCGTCCCTAGAACTTCTTCCACTACAATAAAGAAAAGAAAAGATAAAGAATATCTCTCGCAAATACCTCGTGATAGATTAAAGGTGAATGATACAGAACCATAAAATAGAATATAGAAAAAAGGCATAGAGGCAAGAGATCTAATCCAAGAAATACACCGCTAGGAAAATCTATAAGCATAAATCCATGATAAAGTATGATGTTGAAGTCATAAAGAAAAAATCACTAGTCAGCTCTAAGAAAGAGAGTCCAAACCAAGAGAGTCTCGCGCTGCAAAACGCTCTATGTTCTCAATACAACTCTATCAATATATAACATACATGGATATAGGGAAGTTAGAACCATAACCTAAGAAATAGAAACTAATTCCTATCCTAAGGTTTTGTGAATCAAATCTCACTAATATATCTTTTCATACCATGACCTAGGTGCTTGTTTTAACCCATGTAAAGTTTTCCTTAATCTACAAACTAAATGTTATTTCCCTTTCTGAACAAACCCCTCAGGCTGTTCTAAGTAAAATTCATCTTTCAACTCCCCATTTAAAAATGTTGATTTTATATCTAGTTGGTGAATCATCTAGTGTTTTCTAGTAGCTAAATCAATCATCATTCTGATAGTGTTTAATTTAGTTACAGGGGGAGGTTTCCTCATAATCAATTTCTTCTTTTTGTGAATACCCCTTTGCTACCAGTCCAGATTTTTATTTATCTATGGTTCCATTTGAATTAATCTTGGATTTATACAAGCATTTACAACCTATGGTTTTTTTCCCTTCAGGTAGTTCAACCATCTCCCAAGTGTTTTTTTTAGAATAGATTCATATTTATCTTCCTTATCCTCTTTCCATTCACTACATTGATTTTCTTTTCTATAACTAGAAGGCTCAACAACATTCATCATACTAGTTATAAAGGCATTTTCCCTATATATAGCAAGTAATTAAATCTGCCTACTTGATCTTATGAGCATTGGTGTAGCTTCCAACCTATTCTGAATTTTCTTTGAAGTACTCGGCTTGATTGCTGTATCTGAACTTTCTGCTTCTGCCTTTTGCTTCTTCTCATGGTTGTTTCTTGTTTCTTTGCTTCCTTCCACAAAAAACAGAATATCCCATTCCTCATTGCTTTATTAGATTCACCATAAACCTTCTCATGGAACATGACATCTCTACTAACAAAAATATTGTGAGTAGAGGGATTAAACAATATATAAGCTTTAAATTGTGAATAATACCCTACAAAGGTACATCTGATGGCTTTTGAATCTAGTTTTCTTCTGTCTTCTTTTGAAATGTGGGTGAATTCTTTCGACTCAAATTCTCTCAAATGTTTTACTGCAGGTTTGAATCCATATAATGATTCAACAAGAGTATTAAACTAGCGACTTCTTGTAGCACTCCTATTTTTCAAATAAACTGAAGCATTCAATGCTTCAGCCCAAAAACCATTCAAAATATCCTTACCTTTTAGCATGCTCCTAGCACACTCCACCAATGTTTCATTCTTTCTTTCCTCTACTCCATTCTACTGAGAAGTATGGGGTACTATGAATTTTTGTAATATTCCATGGTATTTACAATACTTGGTAAGTTCAACCTTCCTGTATTCTCCCCCTTGATTGGAGAGGAGAATTTTATGTGCTTCCCTATTTTCTTTTCTATCATATATTTGAATTGCTTAAAGTACTCAAATGTGTGAATTTTCTTACTCATAAAATATACTCAAGAGAACTTTTTGTAGTCATCAAAAAACAATAGAAAATATAGTGCACCTCCTAATGAATTTGTTTGCATAGGTCCACATAGGTCAGTGTGCACTAATTCAAGTATATATCTCTTTTTCTTTTCTACTAGAACAGGGAATTATTCTCTGTGCATATTTCCTAACACACAAGCATCATAATCGTTATGCTCTTTTTTTAATGTAGGAAGACCTCTTCCCATTTCCTTTTTCTGAAGTAATAGAAAATCATTGAAGTTTATGTGTCTAAGTCTCTAGTGTCATAAGTCTTCTGTAGTCAAACTTGATGTTGTCAAAGATTGATCTAGTGTTGTCCTCACATTCAACTTGTATGGACCTCCTGTTCCAATTCCTGAAGCAATAGTCTTCATGCCATCCAAAAAATATTTAATATAACAATTAGATTTAAAGAATTCTGCCTTGAGATTATGATTTGTAATCATGGACATAGAAATCAAATTCTTTGTAACTATGGGTATAGACATTAGATTTTGAATATGACTGATATTACCTTAAGGAAAAATAATGGGAATGTTCCTATACCCTTTGATCTAATAACCTCTATCATCACCAAGGTGGGTTTGTGCTTCATTGTTGGTTTCTTTAAAATGTTTGAACCATTGTTTATTCCCTGTCATATTTGTGGATGCTCCTGAATCCACATACCAAATGTGTGCTTCGACATTTTCATTAAAGTATGCTATGAAAAATCTAAAGTGTTGAACATGGTCATCATCTGTGAAATGATTTGCATGTCTTTTATGTTTCTACTTTTATTCATTAAATTTCTTTTTCCTGCACTCCTTAGCCATATGACCGATTTTTTTCAATAATTTTTTTTTATTACAGAGTCGTTTTATTCGGATACATATCTTGAGATTGATTCGGTATTTTCTCTGGATTTCCTCCATTTTGTTGTGATGGATTTCATTTTTCTTTGAATAATTTACTCTTTTCCATTAACACAAGATTTGCACTCTAGGGTTTTAGAGTCAATATTATTTCTTATTATTGCATTAGTATTCCGATCAGTTCTTCAAACTTTGGGATTTTCTCTCTTGCATTTATCCCAGTGATGAACATTTGGTAATCATCAGTCATACCATTCATGGTAATCGTGACCAAATGTGCATCTGCTACTATCTCACTGATATCTGCCAATTTGTTCTTTGGATCCTTGATCTACGATATGAAAGAAGAAATTGTTTCATTCTCCTCCATATTTATGGATATAATATTTCTCTTCAAGAATAGAAGATGATTATTATTTCTGATCTCATACAAATCCTTCAATATCTTCCAAATTTTGCTTGTTGATTTGCATTCTCTGATATGAGGTATGATGTAGTCTTTCACTGACATCTTCAGCAATGTCTTTGCTTTTCCTTCTCTCTTCTCCGAGATGGAATCATTGTGGCTCCTCCTACTTCCTTTAGCTCATCCCCATTTTCAATCTTCCAAGCACTCAACGCTTCTATCACAGTCTACAACTTAAACTTATAATTAGAGTAATTCGAACCATCGATCTTGTTGCTCTTGTTCAAGTATAGTTTGATTATTATATTATTCACCTTGATGATTAAAAAACAACCTCAAGTAATTCACAGGAAAAAAAATGATAGATCTACCTTAGATCCTTATAGAAAGAAATATCACGATATAGATCTACCTGATCTGTGATCAATCCATCAGGTTTCTTTCAACGTTTTATGACAAGCTCTTGACTCCTCTACACCAGCAACATCTACTTCAGATCTCTTCCTTCATTGGTGAAATTTCACCTGATATTTTCCTCGGTGACCTTTCCCTAGATATCTTCCTTCATCAGTGATTTCCACTAGCTCAGATCTATTTAAAATCTCCTCGGTGCACTTACCGACCCAATTTCCCTGACAATCACACCAAAAGTAAAACATAGTAAGTATGTTACTGCTCAGCACCTCTGTTCTTCTCCAATCTTCGACTATCAGCATGATTGTTACTGCAGGAACTACGACGTCGGTGCAACTGTTCCTAAAAAACCCACGTTGATCCGTGGAATGCCTGAAAGAAAAATTCACTCAGTCATCAGGGGATTATCTTCTACCACCTGGATACTCACGTGGATCACAACTCTTTGGCTATGATTCGGCCTTGGAGCTCTCATACCATGATAAAATATGATGTTGAATTAATAAATAAAAACTCACTGGTCATCTCTACGAAAGAGAGCCTGAACCAGGAGAATCTAGCTCTGTAGAATGGTTTACGTTCTCAATACAACTCAATAAATATATAGCATACATGGATATAGGGAAGTTCGAACCATACCCTAAGAAATAGAAACTAATTCATATCCTAAGGTTTTGTGAACCAACTCTCACTAATTGAGGATTCTCCATTATCTTTCAACAATACACTCGTAGGAAAACCCATAAGCATCTAAAATACAAAGAACGTATTCCAAGATAAAGTTTTCATACTATTTCAAGGAATCAAGTTTAACCATCATAAATTTGAGCTTACTAGATCTAAGAGAATAAAAAACCTTTTGAGCTGTAATTATTCTGTCGAATATCTGACGACCTTCAAAAAACCCCATCTGCTCATGACATATTAAGAAATTCAATAAGGGCTTCAATCTATTCACAATGACTAATAAAATATTTTATAAATTTTATTACACATTGTCATTTGTCTTAATCCAATATGATATTCGGTATTGCAAGCTTTGGGGATAAGAGTTAGAAAAGTAGCAACTAGCACTTCTCAAACCTTTTTAGATTTATTCGACTCATCTACCATTTCACAAAACTAATTACGTAAGAAGCTCCAAAAGGATTTGAAAAAAAATGCGTTGAATCCATCGAGGCCTAGTGCTTTAGTTTTTTTATTTCCTTCACCACATTTCCAACCTCCTCCAAGGTAACCTTCCTCATTAAGGCTTAATTATACTCCTTAGTAACAGTTATTGGGATGCAGGTTGTGATCTTGTTTCGAGCTTGTTGTGTATTCTTTTGTGGCTCTTGAATATTACCTCTAAAATAATCCACCAATTACTCTTTAATCTATTCATGAAAGAGATTCTTCTTCCCATCATCACTATTTAGGGATATCATCTTATTTTGATGTCTATTTTTAACCATAGATTTGCAGAAGAAACTAGTAATTCCATCACATTATTTTTGCCACTAGACCCTTGGTTTTTTCCTCCATAACATATATTCCTTCTTTATTATCTATTTTAGGTTAAAAAGAGTGAAGCCTTCCTCCTTTAGTAACTCCTCTAATATGCCTTCCATTATTATTTTCTTTTGGCTTTCTTCAATTTCATTTTCCAAGGTTTTCTTCTCTTCTAAAATATCTCTAAACTACTCCTTATTTGACTTCATTATTTTAGCTTTCATATCTTTTATCTTCAATTGAATAAAGTGAATCTTATTTATTTATATCACTCTTATCTCCTTCCTCTAATTCCTATCGTTCTCTATGAATTAAATATCGTAGAGACAAATACTTTCAAACCGAAAAGGTCTATTTGTTGGCGCTTCTTTGAAGAAAATGTCTAAGTGGACTAGCTGGTGGTTAGAAAGAAACCACAATAGGATTGAAGCTTCCAGAAAAATGTTTTTTCTTACCACTTCTTGAGATATTAGAAACATGTTGAACCTACACGCGACGTCGTGCTTTCTCCCTCTTTGATTATTCTAAGTGAAAATTTAAATATTTGTAATTTCATCCACTAAGTTGAAACCATGAATAGACTTTGAAAATAATATTGAGTCTGGGTCCAATATTTCGATACCTCCCTTCTTTTCCTATAATGACTTAATAATATTTAAATCCCCACGTAGAACCTAGATTGAGTCATGAAAAAATACCCTGTGGACGTTGAAATCCTCTAATAAAGTCACCTTTCTGCATGAATGGTTGGACCATATACTACCAACAATTAGAATGAATATTTCTAACCTGAGTATCTAAATTTATGAGAAAAAATTCTAGGACTCATCATCCAATAATATGATTCTACTTGTAAATATTTTCATAGGACCGTGAGACCACCTGCACTCCCCTTCATGTCCAAGGCCATACAACCATTGCCTCTCCAAAATTTTCACACCACCTCACTCATTTTTTCCATTTTCACCTTTATTTCTAACAATAGACCCATTGTAGGATTTTTCCTACTACTTCTATCTCTCATATATCTCTTCTTGTCCTTTCTATTTACCACTCTACTGTTCCATGATAACAAATTATTTGAGAGATAGTTTGCGAGGAGGGGTAGAACTCCGGGAGTGAACATTGACCAAAATTGATCAGTATTTCTCCAGTAGCCTATATATTTTCCTTCAATGTATTCCTATCCTTAGGTTTCAATTTCATAATCGTTGGGTCTTTCCCTTTCTCCTTACCCCCCTTCATGTCTCCTCAACCTCCATCTTTGACTTCTCTCAAACCTCCTTCGATATTGACATTTGCAACGCATATACCCCTACGCATAAATTTTTCTTTGGTATGAGAAAATTTCTGAGCAGTCCTTTTGTGTGTAACTATTAATGAGAGTGACTAGAAATACATCCTCCTCATTCAAATGATGTGGTATCTACTCTAGAATCATCAAGACTACCCCAATTGTAGGTAAAAAAAGGAAACACTCTAAAGGAGGATCTTCATCTAGAGGCTTCTAGTTAGCTAGCTGCATGTGATTTGTGGTTCCGTCAGGAAACTCCACCATAGTTATATCCTCCAACAACTTGAATTATTATTCCATATCCTATAGAATTGCAATTTTTTTTTTTTTCAATCAGTTATTTTTTACCACAGGTATTTTCCCACTATGATTGATGTGAATTTTTTCCACCCTCGTGAACCCATATCCCAATCCTTACTGAACCACTTCCTATACATATTTTTTTCGAAGAGGTAAATATTGAATTAGATTTTCATGTTCATGAAAATGGCTACATCTGAATGAAACATGTTCATAGTTTAGAGGCTGATAGAAAATTTCTCCATGATGCTCAAATTCTATAGATTCCAAAAAGGGTTGTGAGATATTCATATAAACACAAATTCTAGCAAATTACATGTTATTTCCTCTTCTAGTCACATTAGATTTTTTAGCAAAATTTCGAAGACTGTTACCAATTCCTTCAATATTTTTTGGAATCAAGATGTCAACTAGAAGATAATAATTCTTCACCTAAACCGGTTCTACTAATAATTATTCTGTATATGAGTTTAAACACTTTTCCCAATGTCTTATAGATAACCCAAAATTGTTCATGAGGTATGGAACTCAAAAATTATTGATATGCTCCAGGTTGGAGAAACTAACCACGAACAAATATTTTCGTCCTCTGCTTTTGGCTGCAATTTTTTTTAGATCCAGTTTTCAATGTCCTTTCTATTTGGTTAGCTCCCCACAAACCTACATATGAAGGTGTGGTATTTCTTACTCTTTTTGTGTTCATCTAGGCCTTTCGAAGGGATATATTGTTTTGGATTCTAAGCCACATTGGGGATGCATTTTCCCCCTAATGCTCAACTCCTATTGTGCCCCCATAATGATAGATTATTTTAATGAAATTCTATTTCCAAGGATTTATGTTCCCCGCTCGCATTTTTTCTTATTTAAAAAAAAAACTCTGTTGAAGGTGTAGGTTTTAATGATGTACACAAATTACCTATAGCTGAATTATTGAAATAGAAAATATACAATGGAAAAAACATAAAACCAATATACACAATGATTTTCCCGTAGATCCCAAAACTAGGATTACCTGATTGATTTTTCATTTTATTCCTTTCATTGTCACAATAAATATATATACATGTCAAAGAAATCATCAACTCGAATACATTAACCATGGATTAAAACATAATCGTAGTTCCCTTGACAGGATATACAAACTACCATGGGCAGAAAACCTTCATGGCAAGAAAAATGTGCAAAACCCACATAAAAACCCATGGGTAGGTCCACCCACCATCTTTGGCTCTGCCCCCCATCCTTGGGACCTCCCAACTATTATTTGGTTTTCATAAAAAAAAATTATGAGGCCCTCCCTTGAAGCTCGTGTAGCAGGGTGCTCCCACTGCAAGCCCCCCAATATGGGAGGTTGATGCCCCCTTATAACCCCCCCACTAATCCTAGTGCAACATATGACACATGTCGCTAATTGTGGAAGGAATATAATACACACCCACCATTCTCCTATTCATTGTTTTCTTTCCACATAGGGGGTCACATGAGAGGTTAGGTAATGGTACAAACCTGTGATCACAATTGTTTCTCTACAAAAATAAAAATTCGCAGTGCTCACATACTTAATCAATGCATGTATAATGTTCTTCAAAGTGTCCACCTTTACGAACAACACCTTTTTCTGCTCCACCATATCCCTCAGAAAGTGATACTTAACATCAATCAGATTTACCTTCGAATTATAAGCATGGCTTTTAGCTCAGAAAATTTCACTTTGGATGTCACAGTATATTCTCATAGCTCGTTGTATTAGCCACATACTTGAATACAATATTTGAAATAAAAATGTTTCCTTACCTGCATGAGTGATTTCCATGTATTTAGTCTCTATATTCGAAAGTGCCAATAGATATTGTCTCTTTCTCATCTAACTAACTGCTCCTCCAAATAGGTTAAACACACACCCACTTATAGATCCTCTTCGATCTAGATTTGCATCCGAGTTTTCATTAACAAATACACAACTTTCCAACACTCGCTCCAATCCTATTCTTCCTTGGTAGCAAAAACCATAATCATTAATGAGACATAAATATATGAGAACCCACTTCACTATTATCCAATGCTCCTTCGCTAATTTTGACCTAAACCTAATCAATATTCCCAATTCCTACGCAATGTCTTCTCTAGTGAAAACCATTGCATACATTAGGCTACCAACTGGACTCACATATGGAACACGGGACATGTCCTCTTCCTCTTCTTATGTTTTTGCACATTCTTCTGTAGATATACACATTCATTTCCTTTTCTTCTTGTTAAGCTAAGTCCCCATATATATATATATATACATATATATATATATATATATATATACATATATATATATATATATATACATATATATATATATACATCTCTCTCTATATATATATATATATATATATATATATATATTATACCACATCCTTGTTGATTGTTTTATGTAATATTCCTAATTAGCGATAGCTAATTGGAATATTAGACTTTTTATAGTTTTGTCGTCTATGGTTTGTAAATAAATAAAAAGTGAGTAAATAGGGTCTAACTCACTTTAGTACAATAAGACATCCGCCTAATACCACAACGTTGTGACTCAAGGGGGGTCAAGGGGGCCAAAGACCAAGTAGAGGAGGGGGGCCTACGTGCACTCTAGAAGCTTTTGTGCAAATAAGGATGAGGATGTGGAGGAGAGAGAGGCTATGATGGGCCTTGGAGGGAAATCAATGTTATAAAAGATGGAGGAGCCTCCTCATTTGGATCATTCTTGAGTTGATGATTTTTGAGTGAGACATTTGTCTTCTTGAGCACACTGGCTATTTAGCTTGTCTGCAACACTGTTTAGTGCATTAAGTGTCTCCGGTTGGAGATCTCGCCCTTAGCCCCAGGGGACTTCGAGAGCCTGCTCGGGCAAGGTTAGTTTTTCAGTATTTTGTGAGTCGTTTCATTGTTTGGGTTTGTTGCGGAGCTGGAGCTTATAGAGACTGTGTAGTCACTAGGAGAGAGGATGCAGTCCATTTTGGAGGAGCTTTGGATTGGGGTTTCTGCAGGAAATTTCGTCGGGATTTCAAGCAGAGGGTCAGCCTTTTCCTGTCAGAGGTTTTTGGCGGAGCCTGTGGTAGTATTTCAACTTTTTCTATCCAGCCACTGTGCTGTACCTCGGAGGCCAACGTAATTCACTGGCGAGGCAGTTTCTAGTGGTTTCAGGGGTTGGCCATTCTTGGAATGGTTTGTGGATTTTTTCAGGGTTGTCCGGGAGAGGAGATTGTTGATTTTTATCTCATTCTGGTGAGGGGATCAGCCCCTAAGCTTCAATGGATTCCAGCAGTATTAGCTACACGGCATTTTTCCAGCTGCTCGGATGCAGTTCATAGAGCAACCATTTCCCGTCTTTCCTAAGAGTGTTTCCTCATTTGCCTTGTGCAAGATTTCCTCTTGTACTTCATTACCTTTCTCATATTAATAAAATGGCTCAGAATTTTCTCTATATGTTTTCTGGTTGAGTTGCCGTAGTTGGCGTTTTTGTTGTAGTTGCTGTATTCTCTTTCTATTGTATGTCTATTATTCTTTTTGAGAATTATAGTTCTATACCACTTGGTGTGTTTATCTTTCACTCCTAGACAGAGTCTGGAAAGGGCCAGGTAGCCTCGGGATCTCATCCTCTTTTAGAGGTGACATATCCAGTAAATGCCCTCCCATTCAATCTCTGGTTGGAGTTTTCTGTGTTTTAGAGATATCCCTGAAATATGATATTACAGTGGTATCATAGCATAGTTCTGGCTCAGCCTGTGGTCTATGACATCAGGAAAGATACCGTACAGAGGCAGGAAGTATAGAGACCGTGGGCATAGGTTGGAGGCCACCTACGAAGAGGAAGACTGTGCCCAGGTAGAAAATGCAGATTCGAAGAGAGAGCCTATGGCAGACATAGATCCGGTGGAGTTTGTAATAGATTTAAGAGAGAAAGAACCAATCACAGATGACATAGTGGCCAAGAAGTTTGGAGAGGCACTCCTCAAGTCTGTGCAGGATTTAGCTAGACAGATTGAGGTGATGGGACAGAGGTTCACAGCTGTAGAGGCTAGGCAGTGTGAGACTCCACGGGTTTTCCAGGTTGGAGAGGGATCAGGTACATCCCATCACTTTCCAGAGTAGGGTACTTCTCAGTGTGATATTCCTCAGCCGACGACTTCTTCTGCACCTACCCGTTCTACTATGTCCACTTTCTTGGGAGCAGATACAGGGGCATGAGCCCAGCAGGAGGCAAAACCTAGACACTTAGATGATTATTTTGCAGAGTATCAGTCCTACAAGCAGGAGTTCAGGGATGCTCTCACATTCAGATATTTTGTGCAACTCCAGCGGGGCAATAGACCCCGCGACCATCATAGAGGGCACCGACATTACCGTGATGGTGATTTCCATCGAGCCTCTAGTAGATTTCATCTGCCTACATTTGATGGATCCTCAAACAGTTCGGCAAAGTCTTGGGTGGAGAAGCTAGACACATATTTCCAGCTTAACCAGATGTTGGAGACAGAGGCCATCAAGGTGGCAACATTACATTTGTATGGTGAGGCCCAGTACTAGTTGTTCCATTGGATGGTGACGCTCGGGCATTCCACAGTGATGACATATGTCAATTTTACCAGGAGATTGATAGAGCATTTTGACTGGAGGGATCCAAAACAACATTTTTTTGAGTTGACGAAGCTCAAACAGACAGGGAGCCCCGAGACATACATTGTATATTTCTTGAGGCTTTCGGTGATGGTTCCAGATCTATCCGCGACAAGAATGATCTATATTTTTGTGGAGGGATTGGCAGAGCCACTTCAAGGTCGAGTCAGATCCACTAGACCAGCTACACTACAGGATGCTATCAGTAGGACCAGGGATTTGCAGGATGCATTGCCTAGGACACGGACACCTTACCCCTAGAGATAGGGTTCCCAGGACAAGGGGAAGGATGTGAGGGTTCGAACTCCCAAGGGGAATCCAGGACGGGCACAAGTAGATGATGAGGCCAGGAGGGAGTTGAGGAAGAAGCGGTTGTGCTTCACTTGTCAGGAGTCGTGGGCACCAGGGCATAGGTGTGCTGCTAGCAAAGAACACTTCATTGAGGTCTTCTTTGATGATAGTGGGGAAGAGGATGAAGTGGATGATGAGGAGGCAGGAGATAGTCAGATGGCCGGGGATCAGTTTCCGCCTCCACCTCCAGGGACAGGAGGTGCAACTTTTTCACCCAAAGGAGGGGCCCTTGCAGCTTTGCAAGGAGTTCAAAAGTATTTAACACTGCGCGTACGTGGGACAGTACATGGCCAGCGAGTATCTATCTTGGTTGACAGTGGGGCAACCCACAATTTCATTGATGCACAGATGGTCGAGCGGAGGGGTATACCGACCAAGAGTTTTGAAGGGTTTTCAGTCTTGGTCCCAGGAGCCTAGATGATGCAGTGTGCCCAATATGTTCCAGAGTTAGCAGTGACAAAGGGTACTTACACCATGACTGATCAATTTTTCATGGTCAACATACCATATAACAATGTGGTACTAGGCGTTCAGTGGCTGATTACGTTGGGGAAGGTCACCATGGATTGGGAGGCCTTACAGATGGAGTCGGATGAAAAGAAGACTGGGAAGCATGAGAAGATCCACGGGATGCATACTTACCCACCTCAGATAGTTTCGGCACACCGGATGGAGGCATACTTCCAGAAGTGAAACATAGAGTGGGTGGTTGAGTTGTGGGCATGAGAGGTAGAGACCACCGGTCGAGTAGTTCATCCAGAGATACAAGCTATCCTTGATAGGCATGTGGTAGTGTTTGGGGCTATACCCCCAGTTTAGCCACCAGATAGAGTGTTTGAGCATACCATCGAGTTGGAGCAGGGTATCCATGCGGTGATCACTACACCCTATAAGCATCCCAAAGCCTATCAGCATGAGATTGAGCGGGCCATCCAGGAGTTATTGGCTCTTGGACACATCAGACCGAGCGCGAGTTCATTTGTTTCTTCTGTAGTGCTGGTGAAGAAGAAGGATGGCACTTTGAGGATGTGCATTGACTACAGGGCCCTGAACAAGAAGACTCTGAAGAATAGGTACCCCATACCCAAGATCGATGAGTTGATGAATGAGCTGAGAGGAGTTAAGTTTTTCTCAAAGATTGATTTGAGATCAGGGTACCATCAGATTCCCGTGAGGGAAAAGGACATTCCCAAGACTGCCTTCAGGTGTCATTATGGGCACTTTGAGTTTTTGGTTATGCCTTTTGGGTTGACCAATGCACCAGCTACCTTTCAGTCTTGCATGAACCATATCTTCCACAATCATTTGAGGAAGTTTGTATTGGTTTTCTTTGATGACATACTCATATATAGCAGGACTTGGGAGGAGTATCTCCAACATATAGAGACACTGCTACTCATCTTGGAAGAGCAACAGTTCTATGCGAATCTCTCCAAGTGTGAGTTTGGGATGACAAAGATGTTGTATTTGGGTCACATCATTGGAGTGGACAGAGTGAGGGTCCACGAGGAGAAGATTAGAGCCATCAGAGATTGGCCGGAGCTGAAGAATGTGACGGAACTTCGAGGATTCATTGCGATATGTTCCTATTACAAGAAGTTCATCCAAGGTTTCTCATAGCTTGTTGTACCCCTTACAGATTTGACGAAGAAAGGGGCATTCGGTAGGACAAATACAACGTAGAAAGCCTTTGATAGGCTGAAGGAGGTGATGAGTAGCTGCCCAGTGCTTGTGTTGCCAGATTTTACATAGCCATTTGTCTTGGAGTGTGATGTGTCGGGAGAGGGGATCAACACAGTATTGATGCAGGGGGGACACCCTATAGCTTTTGAGAGCCGGAAGCTCCTTCCGCATGAGAGGTTGTATCCCGTATATGACAAGGAGACGTTGGCCATCATGCATGCATTCACCAAATTCCGGCAGTATCTGGTAGGGAAGAGATTCAGAATGAGAACTGACCAGAAAAGCCTTAGGTTCTTTTTGGAGCAGAAGCTGCTAGAGGAGAGGCAGTAGAAGTGGATCAATAAGATCCAAGAATATGAATTTGACATCGATTATGTCAAGGGTGAGAATAACATGGTAGCAGATGCCCTTTCACGTAGACTAGCCACCTTCTCTTATGAGCTTCGATGCAGATTGGAGGGTCCGACTCTTAGTTGAGTACCCCAAGGATAGATTTTCATGTGAGGTGCTTGATGGACAGGTGGCAGATGACTGGTTCAGGGCGGTCGACTAGATCATCTATTATAGGGACAGGATCTTCTTGACTAAGGGATCTTAGCTTAAGAAGAAGATACTCCATGCATCACATGATTCTCCATTGGTAGGCCATTAGGGGTTTACGAAAACCTACAGGGCCATCAGAGAGAGGTCCTCATGGAGGGGCCTCAAGGAGGACGTACTCTAGCACATCACGGAGTGCGATGTTTGTTACAGGAACAAGGGTGAGATGAGCCATCCCGCAAGACTGTTGCAACCTCTTCCCATTCCGAAGGGAAAATTGGAGAGAATATCGATAGACTTCATCACGGGGTTGCCCATGGTGTAGGGCAAGGATTGTATCTTCATCTTCGTTGATCGACTAAAAAAGTATGCACACTTTTTCGCCATATCTGTGCATTACACAGTAGCAAAGGTGGCCAAGCTGTTCTTCCGGGAGGTTTTCAGGTTGCATGGTCTTCCTTAGACCATCATCAGTGACAGGGACAGCCACTTCATGGGTAGATTTTGGCAAGATATTTTCCGGCTAGTGGGGATGGAGTTGACACCGAGTACTAGTTACCACCCACAAACAGATGGATAGACGGAGATAGTTAACAAGTGGCTGGAGGGCTACTTGCGTAACTATGTCAGTGGGCAGCAGCGAGCATGGTTGAGATGGTTGCATTTAGGGTAGTACTGCTACAACTTGACACATCACAGGTCAATTGGTATGTCACCATTTTATGCTTTGTATGGGTACCATTCTTTATCATTTGCTAATGTGATGTTCAGTGCGATTAAGGCTCTTAGAGCCAAGACGTGGATCCAAGAGAGTCAGGATATCCTCTGAGCTCTCAACGACAATATGGCTGCAGCCCAGAACCAACAGAAGATGTATGCTGACAGAGGTCGGTGGAGTGACAGTTTGAAGTAGGGGACTTGGTCTACCTATGCTTACAGCCATATCGACAGTCATCGCTGAAGCAGAAGGGAGATAAAAAGCTCAAGCCTCATTTCTACGGGCCATACAGGGTGATACGCGGTATTGGACAAGTTGCATATGAGTTGGAGTTGCCCCAAGGCAGCAAGATCCACAACATTTTCCATGTATCATGCCTGAAGAAGGCGCTAGGGTAGCAGGTGATAGTGACAGAGGAGCTACCTCCGACAGATGATGAGGGGCACTTGGTGTTGCAGTCGGAGGCTATTATTGATACCAAGGAGAGGCGGTTACGGAGTAGGAAAGTTCGAGAATTCTTGGTGCAGTGGAAGAATTTGCCAGATGAGGATGCTAGTTGGGAGAGAAAGAAGATTCTACAGCATCCATCACTTCAGTTGCTTGAGGGCAAGCAACATTTTTCCGGGGGGACTGTAATATTCTAATTAGCAACAACTAATTGGAATATTAGATTTTGTATAGTTTTGTCGTCTATGGCTTGTAAATAATTAAAAAGTGAGTAAAGAGGGTCTAAATCACTTTAGTAGAATAAGACATTTGTCTAGTAGCACAACGTTGTGACTCAAGGGGGGTCAAGGGGGCCAAAAACCACGTAGAGGAGGGGGGCCTATGTGCACTCTAGAGGATTTTGTGTAGATAAGGATGAGGATGTGGAGGAGAGAGAGGCTACGACGGGTTTTAAGGGGAAATCAATGTTATAAAAGATGGAGGAGCCTCCTCATTTGGATCATTCTTGAGTTGATGATTTTTGAGTGAGACATTTGTCTTCTTGAGCACACTGGCTATTTAGCCTATCTGCAACACTGTTTAGTGCATTGAGTGTCTTCGGTCAGAGATCTCACCCTCAACCCCAGGGGACTTCGAGTGCCTACTGGGGCAAGGTTAGTTTTTTAGTATTTTGTGAGTCATTTCATTGCTTGGGTTTGTTGAGGAGCTGGAGCTTATAAAGATTGTGCAGTCACTGGGAGAGAGGATGCAGTACATTGTGGAGGAGCTTCCGATTGGGGTTTCTACAGGTGATTTCGCCGGGATTTCGAGCAGAGGGTTAGCCTTTGCCTATTGGAGGTTTTTTTCGGAGTCTGTGGCAGTATTTCAGCTGTTTCTATCTAGCCACTGCGTTGTACCTCGGAGGCCAGCGTAATTCATTGGGGAGGCAGTTTTTGGTGGTTTCAAGGGTTGGCCATTCTTGGAATGGATTTTGGATTTTGTCGGGGTTGTCAAGGAGAGGAGTTTTTCCAATTTTTATCGCATTCTAGCAAGGGGATTAGCCCCTAATCTTCAGTCGATTCCAGCAGTAGCAGCTACATGGAATTTTTCCAGTAGCTGGGATGCAGTTCATAGAGCAGCCATTTCCTGTCATTCCTGAGAGTGTTTCCTCACTTGCCTTGTGCAAGATCGCCTCTTGTACTTCATTACATTTCTCAGATTAATAAAATGGCTGAACATTTTCTCTATATGTTTTCTTGTTGAGTTGTCGTAGTTTCCATTGTTGCCGTAGTTGCTGTATTCTCTTTCTATTGTATGTATATTATTGTTTTTTAGAATTCTAGTTCCATACCACTCGGTGTGTTTATATTTCACTCCTAGATAGAGTTTGGAAAGGGCCAGGTAGCCTCTGGATCTCGTCCTCTTTTAGAGGTGACATGTCTGGTAAATGCCCTCCCAGTCAATCTCTGGTTGGAGTTTGTCGTGTTTTAGATATATCCCCGAAATAGGATATTACATTTTAACACATACAAAGAATTTTATAACATGTATACTAGTTCATTCATACCTTCCACTGCAAATCCTTCAAGTTTCTTCATGTAGATCTCTTCCTCCAAATCTCTGTGAAGAAATGTTGTCTTCACATCCATTTGTTCTACCTCAAAATCTAAAGCAGAAACAACATATAAAAGTAATCGAATAGAAACAAACATGGAAACAGGAGGAAAAATATCACTGAAGTCAATTCCCGACACCTCGGCATAAACTTTTGCTACCAAACAAGCTTTGTATTTATCCAAATTACCTTCCACATTCATATTCTTCTTAAAAACCCATTTTTTGCCAATGGGTTTCCCTTCAACTCAAAACTCCACTAGATTCCAAGTCTCATTTTTGTCCAATGACATCATTTCATCAACCATGTCCTCCTTCCAGAGTTTTCCATCCTATGAATGGACTTCCTCAACAAATCTTGGATCAAGATGAGTAATAGATAAAACAAAATTTGGAAAATAAATAAATGGACTATGCCTTTCTGGTTGCATTCTTTCTCGAACTGATTTACTCAAAACTGGAGTTTGTGTCTCTTTCTCTCATGACTCAAATCCTTTGTAATGCATACATATGTGTCACAAGAAAATATCCTCATATGTGAAAGAGAGGGTTCGTTATCAGTCCATACTTCATGTGGATTATTATCCTCCAACCTAATGAAGGTGATATGTTAACGAGGTAACATGAAGTGTCCACTACCTCTGCCCATATTTCATGTCCTAACCTGACATGACTGAGTATCCTTCTTTCCTTTTCCATCAACGTCTTGTCCATTATTTTTGCAACTCCATTTTACTGAGGTGTGTATGGAGCATTATTTTGTCTTTATATGCCATAATTCTTATATAAATCATCAAATTCCTTCTTGCAGAACTCTACAACATTATCTGTCCTCAACAAAATGATTTTCAACTATATTAGATTTCCCACCAGACCCATCAAATATTTCAGATTTCTTCTTGAGGAGATATATCCATGTATTCCTTGAAAATTCCTCTATAAATAAGACATAGTACTAAAAATTATCGAGTGATGGAATTGACCAGTTCCAAACACCTCACTATGCACAAGCTCTAATATCCATTTCACCTTCTTAGCATTAGAGGGGAAACTCACTCGATTCTACTTGCCATACACATAATGTTAACAAAAATCGAAATCCAAAGAGAAATTATACATACCTTCTGCCATACCATTACCATGTAGTATTTTAAGGTCTTTCTCTGCAATATTTTCAAGTGTTTGATGCCATAACATAGTATTTTCTCTAGAGACCATTAGATTTTTTTCTCCACTTTCAAGAACCATAGAACTATTGCACTCATGAATAGAATTGCTACCCAGAATCTTGTAAAAAATTCCAATATAATATCCCTGTGTCAGTAATAGTGTTCCCTGAATGATCTTGGAAGTATCTTTCTCAAACATTAATTTTACACTTGCATTATCCATGTTGCTTACAAAAATCACATCTATGGCCAATGCAGGAATACACAGAGCACTAGGAAGTGTTCTAGTCCTTCCACCTTGCAACTTTGTCTTGAATATTCCACGTTCGATGATTGTGGCATTTTTTCCCTTCCCTAAGAAGAAATCACCAGCATCATATTTCTCGTAATCGCAGAACTACTTCCTATGGGGTGTGAATTGAAAGGATGTACCTTAGAAAATCAGCCATGCCTCATGATATACATGTCTATTTGAAGAAAAAGCCATGTACACATCCCAACCTTCATCTGAGGTTGTTTTCACCTTCTTAGAAGGAGCATCATTGTATCCCTTTAATTTCTCCAGATATTTAGATCTGAAGTCCTTTTTGTAGTGTCATTCCTTTCCGCATTTCTAGCACACATTTATAGGTTTTTTTGGAGATTTAGATCTCCCTCTAGGTTTAGATCTCCTAGTCGAGGTATTATTTTTTGTTTTGTTTTTAGACCATCCACACTCATATAAGACATCTTCATTCTAGCTATCCATATTTTTCCATCTCATCTCCTTTAACAACAAGGATGAGACAATTTCATCAAACTTCAAGGTAATTGTATTGCTACTTGTTGCACCAACCAAACTGTCCCACGAAATTGGTAGAGAACATATCAAAATGATGCACTTATCTTCATCTAAAAGTTTTATATCAACAAATAAAAAAAACTTACAAAAATATTAAAGGGGCTTGGATGCTTTGACACCGAGTCTCCATCCTTCATCATGAGGTTATACAAATTTTGCCACAGGAACAATTTTTTAACCAGAGACTTAGAATGGTAGAAATTCCCTAACTTGACCGACAAACCCTTCATCGTAGCTTCCCCTAATACACTCAACAATACTTAATTTGAGACACACAATTGTATTGTGCTATTCACCTTCCGATCCAACATCGACCAAAAATTTTTCGACCTTCTTGTCTGTGTTGTGTCTGGATCTACGACAACGCATTGATCGTGGTCCACCAACATATCCTCCATCTTGAGTTTCCACAACTCAAAAATATTACCATTAAATTTCTCGATCTCTATCTTTCCATTGTTCGCTATCTTCTTTCACCATAAGAATTGATCTCGTAGAACTCCCATTGAACAGGGTCTACCACATGGACGAGGAAAACCCCCCAGCAACAAAGGCATCCCCTTGACACTGAAGCAACTCTGATACCAAATGTAGGTTTTAAATTTGTATAGAAATTACCTATAAAGGATTTTTGAAGATTGAAGATATATAATGGTGAGAACATAAAATAAATATACATAAATATTTTCTCCTAAGTGCCAAAACTGGGACTACCATATTTATTTTTTATTATATTCCTTTCAATGTTACAATTCATATATATCCTTTTCGAAGCATTCATAAAACTCAGTCGATTAACCTTGCATTGGAACATATTCGTAGTTCCCTTGAAAAGATCTAGAAGATACCATGGCAAGAAAACCGTATATAAAACACATGCACAAAATCATTTTTAGGTTTTCCCACCATCTTTGGCTTTTCATCCCATCCTTGGGTCTACCCAAAAAAAATTCTCAGGACACAGCCCTATACTTCATGTAGGGGGGTTGTTGCCTCCTCTAACTGCCCCACTATTCCTCGTGGAATGTACAACGCATGGACCTAATCATGGAAATAATATAACACATACCCAACAAAATGAGGATTTATCAGCCCTCCCCCCTAAGGAATTCATCCTAACCTTTTACAATTATTTCAAAATAACACACCCTCAAGTCCTAAAAATAATAAATCCCAACACACCAAAAAAGAAAGAAACCACAATAAAAAAATAGCACTAAAAAATTTCATCATAATGGAAATTTGAATGGGCATCAATAAAAATAAAAGGGTTTTATGCAATCCATTACTTACATAATTCCTTACAATATATCTCTATAATCAAATCCCATGTAATCCAAAATGCGTTGAAGTCATATTTTGTCTCATTGTCTCAATGAATAAGATATGTATGTCCATTTTCTCAAATTCCAGGAATGAAGTATTATTAATCTATTAAAATCACATGTTGGTTATCTTAATTAAAATATGTAACATAGAATAGTTAATGTGTCCAAATCCTTCTTCACTAAAACCTGTCAACATGAAATATCTAAGCTTGAACATCAACAATATCCCAATCAAATTCATTGCCCAATATTTGGCAGCATCGACTTCACTCTTCATCCTTTACTGAATTCACCACAACTCTTGTCTAAACTTTATGGCTTCATCCTCTCCCTTTATATACTAAATTTATTTATTTTTCTTCAAAATATAGAATAATATAAAACATTTTTAGGAATTGAAAGATCCCATATGCTTCATCCTCAAATTTTATTGAACTCATTGCTTCCTTTTCATATGTCAAGAATAGGCTTAGCATCACTCTGTATTCATATTCGTCTTGTTCATTCCTCAAAAGCAAAGATCAACTTATTTCTATTCTTCTTTGACTTAATTGTTTCTTCATTAATTATGAATCAATCTTTAACAAAATTGTTATAGTGCACCTAATAAAACATGAAGGGATTTCAACTCTAAATCATCACATAGAATATGATCAATATATCTTATAGTTTTAAGGTTAATCATACTTTATCCCTTATATCAATTGTCATTTTTTATTGTAAAATTAAAATATTATATAAATTTAAATGTAATGTTAATTTTAGTTATATTTGTAGAAAATCTAAATATACATAATATTCTATATCTCATCCCCATGAATAATCAAACCTCGTGCTTTAAGTATTGTTCTAAAAAATGTTGTCCCCATGAATGATCAAACGTCATGCTTTAGGTTTTGTTCTAAAAATTGTTGTCCTCAATTTTAGTTAGAAATCACTCTTTATAGTTTTGAGAAAAATCTCCTCATCAATAAACACTCTCCTTGTCATGGAAGTAATGAAATAATATTTTAGTGATATTGATTCACCCTTTCCAAAAATATGGCTTATAAGTACAAATATAAATTCTTTTATCTTATACATTCCCTACACGCTATTAGTCTAGACATCAGAGAATCTATATATTTAATGTCCATCATTAAAAAAAATGCATCAAACCTAATCATTTTTCCTCAATATCTTATTTAATCCTACCCTCAAAAAAATTCATATCTTATCTCATTAGCATTGTTCACGACACTAACCTTTCTTAATATATTCATTCCTCCTTCTTTGTATGCCCTCTCCCAATTACTAAACATGTATTTAAATTTTAGCTCCTTTTCAAAAAATTATCTTCAATTATCAATGTTTCTTAAGAAGACTCTATAATGAAATAAAAATAAACACTAAACTTTATGTGAATGGAGTAACCTAGATATTATACACTCTCTATTGTGGATTTTTCATTTTCTTAAGTTTCTATTCATCTTTCCAATAAAATAAGAAATTCTGTAGTATATTATTTCACATATATTTTGATGTTTTTAAAAATTAATATTTATTTAATAAAAATTTCAAATATTAATCAATAATCATGACTTAACCTTTAAACTTTTATACCACTTTCTTGCAAGTTTTAATATTATCTTATTTCGAATTGACTTTTCCAATTGTAATTTATAGCATTTTTAATAATCGTATCCTTTCAACTTTACAAATGAAAAACAACCCTCATAGGTGTTACAAATTTTAACCCAATTAACATATATTTCATAATTTTGTAATCATATATGAAACAATAACAACTACACGGAAATACAAATACTACGTAGTTGTCACTCCTCGAAGTATAGAAGTTAATTCAATAACTAGATCTATAATTGTTCAACTAACTCATTATGTAAACACTTTATACACGTAATTAGTATCATAGAGTTATTTGACTATAATCATTCATTACACTACATTTTCTTTCCACCCAATCCCTATACAATATGGAGAAGAAGAAGATCTAGTTCCCTATGAAATAGTCCCCTAAGTTATCCTAGCTATAGCCAATGCTCCATATAAGTTGGCTAAATATATCTAATGTCAAATCTAAGGTATCTCACTTTAAACTAAGCCATTACCTATACATTCATAATTTATACATTCATAATTTTCACATATATGGTTGGAAACCAAGAATGCAACATTATGCAACATATCCAACCCTAAGCCATAAAAAATGATGGAAAATTTATTTATATCAAAGTTTAGTTATTTAATTGAATCCTTTGCATGAAAACTATGGTTAACTTGGAGTAGATAAAACACAAATTACATAAATCAAAATAAAGTGAATGTCTGTGCAACTAGACACCTATAAACTCAAACAAAAAACTATTTATAAATTCAAACAGCTAGAATACTCTCTCTAGCCCTCATTGATTGGTTAAGTTATGTATTTCTCAATTAATATAAAAACTAATTATTTTTATTTATAGTTTAATTTATTATTTTTTAACAAATTAACCTATATTTATGTCATAAGGCGTCATTATTTGAAAACAACATACTTGTTGCCTTGCTGTCCTTTGAGTGCATCGTTCGATCTTTTTTTAGATTATTACATTCTCCTTAGACATTGATTTGAAGTCATTACTTTTTCCCCAGGTGGTTGGTTCCGAGACATTGATAATGAGAAAGCTCAGCAGCTACATGCATTAACTCAAGAAGTCTAACATCTGTCACTGCGACATCTATGTTATTCTCAGTCCGGAACCGAGAAATCACAAATCTGACATTGGTGGATGTTCAATCAGTCCCAGACACCGGTGCCTGCAATGAGATTCAAGCCGAAAATCGAACGTTCCGGTAGGGGTAGGGTTTGGGAAATCCAGAACCAGTAAAACTTAAGCAAATACCCATCCATGATGAAAATTACTGAACTTACAGGGCATATAGATAGAGTTCTTCATATGGAACATGTATGGTAACTCATGCTTTTTATGTGTATTTATGCATGCATCCATGTTTTCTCTTCCAATTTTCCTAATGACCCTTACCATTGTTTTACTTCTTCATAGTCCTGATGGGTACATAGTTCCATCAGCTGCAGCAGATGAAACATAGGTTTTGGAAAGCTTTTGGGGCTCCCGATACCTCAAAGAAGAAGAATATGACTAAAGATGCAAAAGGAGATTTCAACATGCGTGGGTATTTGCAGACATAGAGAAACTAAAAAGAGAACAATAGCCTCCATAATGCAAATTTTAAAGTAGTATTTCAATTCCCATCCATTGCCAGGTGCCATGACTGAATTCTTTCAATCGACATTGGCTGACCCAAATTTTCCACTTTCAATTTTGCTGCTAAATTCAATCTCCACCTCGGATTATTTGTATTAAACCATTAAAATCTATATTTTAGTATCTCCTCAGTATCACAAGGTGCTTGTGGGATATACAAGTCAAATTTTTGTTGGAGAATTTTCAATAAAATTGAAATCTTGCATCTAAAAACAACCAATAAGAAGATTCTGAGTGTCCTATTATATAGATATGAAAATTTTCATATGGGTCACTGTGAAAATAGTTCAGAGTGATACTATTTTGAGTTTTTGGGTTGTTTTACAGGGATTTTAGATCGGGGAATTTTGAGGCAAACGCGGAGAAGCTAAAAAGAGAAGAAGAGCCTCCATAACGCAAATTTTAAACTAGGATTTCAATGTCCATCCATTGCTAGGTGTCGTAACTGGATTCTTTCAATCAAAATTAGCTAACCCAAGTTTTCCGTTTTCAATTTTGCTGTTAAATTTAATCTCCACCTCGGATTATTCGTATTAAACCGTTAAAATCTCTGTTTTAGTATCTCCTCGCTATCACAGGGTGCTTGTGGAATATATAAGTCATATTTTCGCTGGAGAATTCTGAATAAAATTGAAATCTTAGAGCTGGAAACACCCATTAAGAATATTTTGAGTGTCCTATTATTTACATATGAAGATTTTCATATGGGTCACTAATAAAATGGTTCAGAGTGATACTATTTTGAGTTTTTAGGTTGTTTTGCATGGAGTTTAGATCAGCAAAGATGGTGTTGGGGTAAACCAATCCAATAAAGGTGCAAAAGGGATCTTGGTTGGAAAATATTTTGGAATTGATAAGAAGGATAAGAAGAAGCCTATTTCCTGATCTGCTATAGCAGGATTACAGGTTTGTATGCATGTTTTGATTTCCATTTTTTTTCTTAATTTTACTTGGAGGATTAATTTTAGTTGAATCATATGCTTGAAAAAAAATAACCCACAAAGAGATTGAACATGATCATACAATATAAGACTCTATTGATTTGAGAGTTAAGCAGTTGAATCATTTTTAGTACATACACCAATGCCGTTTATTATCCATGTTGCTCTCTGAACAATTTATGTGAGCTTTACATTGCCATCTACTAACGAATGCACTTTATTGAGATCTTCCTTTTTATTTTGAGTTGGTAAAGTTCAGGCCCAATTCTAGTTAGATGATCATTCGATATACTAGTTGAAGAATTACTTAATAACAGATTCCTGTTATTTCAAAAAATTGGCAGTCACATGACTTATAAAATTGTTAAATAACAACGTTCATGCTATGTTAAAAAGTGGCAGCCACATGGCTTATTAGGTGTACACATTATATTAGTGGTTAAAAAATTCTTAGATAACGACATTCCTGCTATGTAATAATATGGCAGTCACAACAATCTCAAGTTTTCTCTAGGCATTCTTCAAAATTGGCACCCCAGTAATGTCAAGATATTGACTCATTCATTCAGGTAGATATGTTGACCTTTATTTTTGGGTTGTATGTTGTTCCATTCAGCTATAAAACTGAGCTATGAGATGAGTCATTGGAAATTTACCAGGATTCAAGTATTTTAAAGCTCAAGAAGACCTCATTAAGAAAATAGAGAGCTTGAATTCGAATTTATATAGACGCCTTTGTTGAGGTCATGTGGTTTGTGTCTTTGATATGACTGAATGGGGCCATTTTTAGTCATGTGCTACAGATGTTTAGCTTATGGCGTGCTTCGAATGATTGATGACAAATGAAGACTCCAATAAGCTTGATTTCAACGGGTAGAAATTAGATATGCATCTCCATGTTTTCATTTACTCTTTAGTGTTCTGGGTGCAGTGGTGGGTAGTTCAATTATGAGTTTTTAGAGAAATGTAGTATATCTGGCATTATGTGATAATGCCCGTTGGCTGGAATGGGATGGAATATTTAATGTTTGAGACAGGAGAAAAACACAGATTGATCACTTTTTACTTTTGACACGTAATTGGATGGTGAACCTTTTGTTCACTCTTCTCATGTCTTCCATTTTTTTATTACTCACATCCACTAAGAAGTATCTATTTAGATTCATGGAATAAGGATGGATGGATGTTCACTCAAGGTAGTAATTAGATGCCCTGTTTTCTTTTTACAAAGATCTTTTGTAGGCACTCTATACTTCTGTTGGATGTTCATTTAGTACATTCCAATTTCTTTGTTTGTACTAATAGCATGAATTGTGTATAAAGGGGCTTGCAGAAAGTTTCATGCACACATATTATAAGTATTTGTCCAAATTCATGGAATCATAATGGATGTTCAACTGAAGGTAATAATTAGATGTTTTTATTATTCTTGCAAAGCTCTTTTGTAGGCGCTCTATAGTTCTATAGTCATAGCGTGAATTTTGTATCTTATCTATTGTGAACCCTGAAGGAACAATGTTACAACAGCTTTGTGAGACAAGGATTCATTTCTTCAGCTGCGTGATAAGCTTTAAAATGATTTTGGCAAGTCTTTGGAGCTTCAAAAAATGTTCCAACAATGATACATTATGGTTGTTGGAAAGTTTCTAATTCACATCTATGAAAAGCCTCCATGCTTCTACACATGGAATGATGATGAGGGGATGCTAAATGTTACAAGTAATGCTTGAATTATTTATCTTGTTCATTAGCTGAAAGGAACTTATATCTATATTTTTATCTCCTGTATATGTTTATTTCTGTAATATGGTACACTATCCCATCATGCAATTCTTGTCACATATATGCATTACGATATGTTAATCAGAGTAACTAATCACATACATAAGTACTACTCTGACTCATGTGGCTACAATTATAACATTAAAAGATATTGACTGCACTAAACTGACTAAATCCTTGAATAAGAAGACACTAAATTGAGAGCTTCTCAAGTCCTGCGAAGACAACCAATATGAACATCTTGTGTTATATACCTGTTGCGAGGTCATGTTGATTGATTTTAAACCTTTTCTCTCATGGAACTATTGGCCTCATCTATATCTATACCCCTTTTCCTGTTTCTCCAAAAAAATCTTGAATTTTTGTGGAAACTATTTCTGCTTGTTGTATCCAGTAACCGTCTCTTGCCTCCAGTTACTAGTATCTGTTATTGAGCTTTGACTGATGAGCCATTCTATATTCCTCTGCTCTCATGGAAATGTCTCCCTGATCAATCATGATCTCCCTATGAAGCCCAACATATCTTGAATGTTTTTCAAAAAATTTCACGTTCATTGGTTCTATCCGGTCATTATATCTTGCCTATGATTACTGACCTCTATTATTGGGATGTTGGAGAGAACAATCATTCGTATCCTATAATCCTTTGCATTTAAAATCAGTTAAAGTTCTGGAATTTTTGCTTTTTCCGATAGCCATCTTGTGCCTGTATTTTTCTATGAAACTTTGATTGTTTTTGGAGTTGTTGTCAGTCCTCCATCTAGGTTCCTGCTCAATTCTTGCCTTATTTTGGCTTTCATAACACAATTTTTTTTCATACTCAACGTTTAAATTAGAATGTTTGCAGGTACCTCTGATTTAAACATACCCATCTCTACTTTTTAATGGATGTTCTGATTTTTTTTCCCAAATGCATTTTGTAATACCTTTCTTACCAGATACTATAGGTTAACATTGCCATGTAAATTAAATTAAGTTGAAATTTCAATCATGGTTTCATTTTTTAATTTTCACTTCCCTAGTAAATTTTGGTAATGAATTCAGTTAATTATGAACAAGAAATAATGAGATGAAACTCTCTCTTTTCTTGTTCTTAAATTACCTTCCTAGGCAATTTAAAGGAAATATTCATACCGATCTCAAATTTTTCATTGATGTTCTCATTTTTTTTTCCCAAATGTGTTTTGCAATACCTTTTTTACCAGATACTACAAGTTTTCATCCTCAACGTTTATCTAATTAGAATGTTTGCAGGTACCTCTGATTTAAACATACCCATCTCTACTTTTTCATGGATGTTCTCATTTTTTTTCCCCAAATGTGTTTTGTAATACCTTTCTTACCAGATACTATAGGTTACCATTGCCATGTAAATTAAATTAAGTTGAAATTTAAATCATGGTTTCATTTTTTAATTTTAATGAATTTAATTAATGATGAACAAGAAATAATTAGATGAAACTCTCTCTTTTCCTATTTTTAAATTACTTCCTAGCTAATTTAAAGGAAATATTCATACCCATCTCAAATTTTTCATGTATGTTCTCAATTTTTTTTCCCAAATGTGTTTTGCAATACCTTTCTTACCAGATACTGCAGGTTACCACTGCCATGTAAATCAAATTATGCTGATATTTCAATCATGGTTTCATTTTCTAATTTTCACTTCCCTAGTAAATTTTGGTAATGAATTGAGTTAATGATGAACAAGAAATAATCAGATGGAACTCTCTATTTTGTTGTTCTTAAATTACCTTCCAAGGTAATTTGAAGGAAACACTGATACATATATTGGCAGCATTTAGTTTGTCAGCTGATCCAACACAATGATACCATCAAGATTTTACCAAGTGAGAAAATCTCTGAAGATGTTTTGGTTGTCTGGGGGAAAATTCATGTCAATGAAAGCATGATAAGAGGTGAAGTCAGGCTTGTTTCTAAGCGAATAAGTAAGGAAGTCATTGTCGGGACGGTAAATGAAAATGGAGTACAGCATATAAGAGCTACACATGTTGGCTCAGAGAGTTCCCTTTCACAAATAGTCCAGCTTGTTGAAGCAGTGCAAATGGCTAAAGCATCAGGGCAGAGATTTGCAGACAAAATTTCAAAGTTCTTTGCCCCATTGGTAATGCTAAAATTGCAATTATAGTAGTTTCCTAAGTATTCATTTGTAATTATATTTTAAGGTTCTTTCTTTCACTGATAATTCATCTGTCCTTAGATTGAAAAATTGAAAAATTATTACTGTTCCACAGTTAGGTAAAAAAAATTGAGGCTTTGGTGGTTTTGACTTCACAAGAGTATTAAGTATCCGCAAGTTGAACCTAGCTCATATAGAACTTTTCTTTTGAAACTAAACATGGTTACATTTATTTCCTATTTTATAGGTTATTGTGATCTCCTTCACTACCTGGCTAGCATGGTTTGCTACAGGAAAGATTGGTTCATACCCAAAGTTTTGAATCCCTTCTTCCATGGATGAGTTTGAGCTTTCACTTCAGTTTGGCATATTTGTCATGATTATCTCCTTTATCCTTCTCCAAAAATATTTGGAAGTTTTACCCAAAGGGAAAACTTTAGAAGCTATTGCAAGCTGATTTATTTGGAACGAGATATTGCTACTTAACTAACTCTTGACAACCATGGGAATGTGGTATATGAAGGTACAATCAATAGTCAGCCGATCCAACAGAATGATGCCATCAAGATTTTACCCGGTGATAAAATCTCTACAGATGGTTTGGTTTTATGGGGGCAAAGTCATGTCAATGAAAGCATGATAACAAGTGAAGCCATGCATGTTGCTAAGTGAATAGGTGAATAAGTCATTGCCGAGATAGTAAATGAAAATGGAGTACTGCATATAAGAGCTACACATGTTGGCTCAGAGAGTGCCCTTTCACAAATAGTCTGGTTTGTTGAAGCAGTGCATATGGCTAAAGTACCAGTGCAAAGATTTGCAGACAAAATTTCAAAGTTCTTTGCCCCATTAGTAATGCTAAAATTACAATTTTAGTAGTTTCCTGAGTAGTCATTTGTAATTACATTTTAAGGTTCTTTCTTTCATTGATAAGTCATCTATCCTTAGATTGAAAAATTCTTATTGTTCCAGAGTTAGGTAAAAAAAAATGAGCCTTTGGTGGTTTTGACTTCACAATAGCATTAAGTATCCACACGCTCAACCTAGCTCATGTAGAAATTTTCTTTTGAAAGTAAACATGGTTACATTTGTTTCTTGTTTTGTAGGTTATTGTGATCTCCTTCACTACCTAGCTAGCATGGTTTGTTGTAGCCAAGGTTGGTTCATACCCAAAGTCTTCGATCCCTTCTTCCATGGATGATTTTGAGCTTGCACTTCAGTTTGGCATATTTGTCATGGTTATAGGTTGCCCCTATGCTTTGAGCCTTGCAACACCCACTCCAGTCATGGTACGTACCATATTAGGTGCCACACAAGGTTTTCTCATCAAAGCGAGAAAGGCACTTGAGAGTGCACATAAAGTAAGTGATATAAGTGATATATTGGTACAAGATTTTTTTATTTTTTATTTTTTATTCAACCAAACTGACTTGAGGCTGGGGCCAGCCTCAATGTTGGATCAAAAAACGATCTTCCCACTAGTGAGATAGTAACAAAGAAGATATTTTTTCTTTTCTTTTAATGTGAACTGCATGTCTAGAATTATAGAAGTACTCCTTTGAATATGGTTATGTTGTTCTTTTAAAACAAGAGATTCATTGAGGAATGGACGTTTTACTATCCACAAGTGGACTGCATTATATTTGATAAGATTGGGACACTCACCATAAGAAAAAATTATGTTATTATCACTAAGCTTCTGGAAAACATGATCCTGCATGACTTCTATGAAATTATTGCTGCAACAGAGCTAGGTCCTGCATCTTTATTTATTGATTTCCTGATTGGTTCAATATTTTTAAGTTGGGAACTATTGAACCTAATTGACCTCATTTGTTGACTAGTCTTAAAGTCGTAGTATAAGGATTGATAGGTTCTGCACTAATTTATTCTTGTATACCCAACTATTCCAAACATAATAGTGATTGATCTTTACTTAAATTTCTATTCACAAACATTCCACAGTTTTGGTTATATTCGGAGTTAAGGGATTATATGTCTCATTAGCTCAGTTGAATATTGGGTTATGCTCCAGGTAAACAATGAGCATCCTTTGGCAAAGGTTGTGGTTGAGTATGCCAAAAGTTTGGGAGAAGGAATTTTAGAGGCAACCAGGCTGAATGAGGCACACGATTTCGTGTCTATACCACGCTACGGTGTTAGGGCTAGAGTGCGCAACTAGAATATTCTTGTAGACAATTTCAAGTTGATGCTAGATTCTGGAATTACTATTTCTGAAGATGCTTATGACATTTTGAAAGAGGTTGAAGGGATGTCTCGAACAGGGATTTTGGTGTCCATCAATGGATAATTATATAGAATAATTGCAATATCAAATGCATTTAAGCCAGAGGCACAAGATGTGTCGATTTTGAAACAGATGAAAGTGAAAAGTATTCGAATTGCGAATCTCACAAAGTTGATAGCAATTGATATAGTGTAAAGTTGTATGGAAATTTATGCACATAATAAGATAGAATAATATAGACATCAATTTCAATACACATATCTTTCTTAGCAACTATTGGATCTATTTAAAAATCTTACGACATTTAATTTGCAACATTTGCTGATGGTGCAATTGCTATTATTATCTAGTATCAACTCAGATATAATCCAAAGCTTATTTAATAAGAAGGATACTAACATGAAATATGCTGGAAGATAATTCTTTCATACTTATATTCAAATTCGTTACAGATTTATAGGTGAATGTTGAGAGAATATCTCAATCTCCCTATTCATATTTAAAATTGTTTGATATGATGTATTCACGTCCTCTAATAAAAATTTGTTTAGTAAATACACACCTCTATTTTTAACATGATATTCGATTCTCTACTCCCTCGTGAGAGAGCCCACGAAAATGAAGATATCTATGATTCCATACTCACTACATAAGTCAACGTAAAGGGTGTTAAATATTAGTTTTATGTATTTTTTTTTAGTTGTTAATTTGCATTACATGAATTTAGCAATCGATCTTACGGGTGAAGTTGAGTCTACTGTTGAGTTAATAAGCGGAAAACTAAGAATCGAGGACCTTATGGACCTGGGCTTTGCCCGGGTATAGGGGATAGGGAGATGTTATTGTGATCCTCATATGTTTCTCACGATACAATTTGGGATCTGGTCCCTTGCTAGAAAGCAACAATGGATCAATTTTTCATTTTTCTTGACGATCCCAAATTCGCTCGTATCACCATGGGAACTCAGACACGTGAATATTCTGGTTTCCAAGACGAACGTGTGGATTCACCTGTGAGATCGACTGTTTATTTGATAATGGCTTAAAGTTAAAAAGGAGTGTGTAACAAAAGCATTGCGATATCAGTGGAAGAGACATTTAGTTTTCTTATAAAACGTATTAAAATCCATTTCTCTCGAACCAATGTGTCTTTTAACAACGCCAGCAAATTTAACCCACCGGTGGTGTGGAGACGGCATATTTAAATAATGTCTAGCTGTAGCCGCTATGTAATGAGACCAGCCGGTGTTTCTAGACTTCGGACCCGATCGGTTGAACAACAGCCTCACATGAGTATTGAGGATTAAAAAAAAATAGGTTTTCAGTTAATCTTAGCCAAGGAATATGTATCTCGGGAGAATTCCTTGATTAAATTTAAAACAAATGAAGATTTTTTTTGGAGATTTCATTTTTTTGTATTTATCCAATTTGGTGAATTCACTCAAGTGAGTGTGATTTTGTTAGAATTTACCTCTCTAACAATTCTCAACAAGTGCTTAATGAAGAAGGAAAATTGTAATGGATGTGGTGACTTATCCAATGTTTGGATTACAAATGATAGTGTCATGATTATATATTTTGTTGTTCAAATTAGTGTAGTTTTTTATTTTGTTTGTAAAGTTGGAGAATCAATTATTGAGCATTGAAATATAATTACATTAGTCATTCTCGACGTTTTTGGTGCTGAGAGAATGAATGGCTAATTTGATTGTGTGAATTTGTTATAAGTTGATGGGTTTTGTTGTGCTTTGCGCTTAAAGAACATAAACTACAAGTTACACAGTATCAGATCCATTTTTGTGAAGCAGGTCAAGTTTTTAAATCAAATCTTGAAAACATTCAGTACTTAGACCATTTTCCTAACCCCTTATGGATAGCCAAAAGAGAAATATTGAAATGATGGTGATTGGTCCATAGGATTTTTCAGCACTTGTGAGATGTTATTGGCGAAGTCCTCATGAGCAGAGTTATTGCAAATTTCGTTATTGATGGTCAGAAGGAGGGGTACTTTAAATGAGTCGAAGATGTGGAGGGAGAAAGAGCCGAGTCCAGATAGTGCAGAGTGGGTAGCTGATGAAGACCAGTGAGACAAAGATCATTTGTTTTTTTTTTTTTTACAATATGTGTGTAAAAATTAAGGGGAAGTGTTGGAATATAATTCTTGCATACTTATATTAGAATTACCGAAGCTTTATAGGTTGATGTTGATAGAATATCTCAACCTTCCTATTCATATTTAGAATTAGTTACTTCTCACCAACACCATAAATATATGAGGTATTCGTGTGATTTACATAGAGTTATAAAAATTGTTTATTCTATATATGCACAACTTTATTTTTAACAAAATATTACATTTCTTCATCTCTTTAGATACATATTTGAATAATATTTTTTATTTTAGCTACAATGGTAACCATCATTAAAAATATGTATCACATGAATATTCCCTTTATGTATTAATTAACGCGTCACCATATTTTTCCAAACCGCAACGTAACCAAATAAATTCATAATTTAAAAAAAGAAAAGGAAGCTATTATAATTTCATAACAAAAAAGGCAAAAGGACAATGAAAATATTAAAAATGAAGAAGAAAAGGGAAAGGAAAAAAACAAACTCGATCCTTGGGAAAACAACCAAATATATTCATAATATTAAAAAGAAATGGAAGCCATTATAATTTTATAGCAAAAAAGAAAAAGGAGAAGAAAAAATAAAAAATAAGGAGAAAAAGGAGATGAAAAAAACCAACTCGATTGACCTCGCTAACAGGCTCCTTCAGTGATGACATCAAATACGGTACTGGAATCTCTCACAACACCTTCAATCTCGATCGATCACAACAAATACTGACTTCAATATCTCGCAAAATATTCAATCTTTAGACCACCGAGCACAACATCCCATTATTCACCAAATAATCACTCTCAAGAATTCAACTCATTAACCTTTGTAACACAACCTCCCTAACGCTCTCATATGCTACGTGAATCTTTCTCGAGGCCTTTTTATCTTAGCCACAAAACATACTAGTCCTTAGACTACTAAGCTCAACATCAGATATTTAATTAAAGAAGGCTACATCATGTTGTTAACATAAACAACATCAGCTTGTCAACTCCTCGACATGGAGGAAGAGCGTCATCGAATACGGTTATTGCCAATCATCTCACTCGCAGCTTCGACTCAATCAATAGCTTATGTGAATGATAAAATTGTAACCTGAAATTCTTTTCTCTCAACATAAGGAGTTTACACAAAGTTGTAAAAATCACTTAATATAGACGATTTAATTATGGAAATGAAATTATGAGAGTCATATTTTTGACACAGAGTGGCGGAGATTAAAATCGCAACTATAGGGGAGTTAATAAAATCAATTAATTTTAATCAGAGTGAAACAAAGTAAAAATTCTAGAACCAAATCACAACTAACCAACTTTTAGATTATAATTCAAAAACACAACATACACATTCATATGGAGGATGCGGCTCCCTCACTAGTAAAACTATTGTTCTTGTTCATATTTACATTCACCATGATTGCGGAGTAACACACAGTAAAAATTGTTTTCATGCACCCACCAAAATTCGTTCCATGAGAAATTACATGTAAAATCTAAAGATATATATCTAGGACATTTAATTAGTGATAGACTAAATTTAATAAAATGGATGGGGAAAAATGACTTTCTGAATTTTAAAGAGTTTTCCTAAAGTAAACAACACTTCTAGATTAATAGTTTTTCCATACTCATTTACTAAACATGCATTCAATTTCTATTTGACTTTAATTATTTAACTGTGTTGCAGAATGGGTTATGTACTATGCTCAGCACTTGTCCTTCTGTGCAAACTCAATCCAGAACCTGCAAAAAAAAATTACTGAGGTATGGTTGATGTCAGAAGAATTTAATGTGGTGGTTGGGATTAATTTTCCAACACTCCCCCTTAATCACAACTGTCACCATTGACGATTCCCAAACAATCTCTGAGATAAACAAAATTTTCATGTGCTAATGGCTTTGTGAAAATGTTTGCAAATTGTTTCTCTAACCTGCAATGTTGCAATACACTCTCACTATTGTTAACTAATTCTCTTATGAAATGATATTTCGCAACAATATGCTTCGTCTTCTTGTGAAACAAAAAAATGCTTTGATAATGCAATTACTAAACTGTTGTCACAGAAAAATGTGGTTGCTCCATCTTGTTCATGACATAAATCCCTCGACATCATTCTCATCGAAACTGCTTGACATGTTGTTATTGTTGTGGTGAGATACTCAACTTCTGATATTGACAATGATACTATCGGTTGCTTATTGGAAGCCCATGAGATAGCTCCCAAACCCAAATGAAATAAATATCCTGACGCACTCTTTCTATCATCAACACTTCCTGCCCAATCACTGTCACTGTAACCAACCAACCAAAAATCATGAGTTGCGGAGTACAAAACGCCATACTCCTTTGTCCCATTAACATACTTTAAAATACTTTTGGTTGCATGCCAATGTTTCTCCTTGGGTATCTCCATGAACTTCGACACCAAACTCATTGCATATATTATATCAGGGCTAGTTGCGGTTAAATACATTAGGCTTCCCACCATACCTTTGTATAATGTCCGATTGACATCGTTGTTGCAATATTCCTTTCTCAACTTCAACCCTATGACAATTGGAATTTGTGACGGCTTCTTGTTCCACATATCAAACTTCTCTAAATTTTTTGTTACATACTTTTCTTGAGAGATAAAATTACATTTTCTATTTGTTTCACTTTTATGCCCAAAAAATAAAATATAAACCCCAAGTCAGTCATTTCAAACTCACTTTTCATGACTTCTTTGAAATCATCGATGAGAAAATCATCACTTGCTGTAAAAATCAAATCATCTACATAGAATATGATAATAAGAAGCTTACCTTCACTTTGTTTTATGTAGATATTAGGTTCACCATCACTTGTCAAACCGATTGTCCATCAAGTAACCATTTATCCTGCTATACCATGTACGCGATGCTTGCTTCAACCCATAGAGAGATTTCTGCACTCTACACACCTTGTGTTCTTGGACTTCTATCCCATAGCCAAGAAGTTGTGCAACATACACTTCCTCTTTCAACACTCCATTCAAGAATGTTGATTTTACATCAATTTGATAGACTTTTCATTTCTATTGCGTGGAAATCAACAACACTTTATGCATTGTCTCCATCCTCGTGACTCATGCAAATGTATCTGCATAGTCTCTTCCATGCTGGTGCTTGTAACCTTTATAGCTAGCCTCGCGTTATGCATTTCTATGTTGCCTTCAATGTTTCTCTTGGTCTTATAGAGCCGCTTCACTCCAATGACTTCTTTTCCTTGTGGAATGTCCACTAACTCCCATGTGTCATTATTTTCTGTTGCTCCTATTTCTTCATCTATTTCCGCAACCCATTTCTCTTCTTCGATTGCATCTTCAAAGTGTGTTGGGTCATCTACATGATAAAATAATCGAAATAAATAATTCAGACCAGCGTTGCTATAAAATTCATCTTTCTGATATATTTTACTTATTCTTGTAGAATATGGGATTGGTGTTTCTCTTGAAGTAGATGGAGTTGCGGATCTCTGTGGTGTGCTTGGAGAAGCAATTTCTTGGCTGTACAACATTGTCCTATTATTTTTTTGTGGTGTCACATGTTGACTGCTTTGTTAAGCTTGTGTAGGTGGAGGAGTATCCACCATTTAGGAATTACTTGTTGTAGTCAATTCCTCTTTGTCTTCATGTGACATACATGTCTGTACATTGATTGTCTTCTCTAAAATTTCATCTCATTCTTCATCTTCTATGAACTAAACATCTCTACTACTTATTACCTTCTTGGTTTATGGATTTTAGAGCTTGTATGCCCTGGATTCATCACTATATCAAACAAATATACATTTCTTCCCCTTATTTTCAAACTTCTTCCTAAACTCATCAAGGACGTGCATACGCGACACACCAAAACACTCTAATGTGAGTGGTACCTTGTTTTCTTCCACTCTATGCCTCTTCAGGAATTCTATTCATGACACTTTTGGTTCGACACATATTGATAAAATATGATGCACAAGTGAGAAATTCAGGACAATAATCATTTGGAAAATTCTTTGCCTTCAACATACTCCTTTCCATTTCCCTGATGGTCTTATTCTTTCCTTCCATGACACCATTTTTCTAAGATGTATAACTTGTTTTAAATTTCTTTTGAATTCCATGCTCCCTACAAAAGCATAGGAAGTCACTTGAGATATATTCGTCGCCTATTCCAATCCTCAATACTTTGATGTAGTGTCCACTTTGTTTCTCAACAAGAGCTTTGTAGTGGCGGAAGCGCTCAAACACTTCACTTTTATGTTTTAGAAAATAGACCCATGTCTTCCTTGTGTAGTCATTTATGAATATCAAAATTTAATGGATGCCACCAAATGATGGTGTTTGAATTTGTCCACATAAATCTGAGTGGACAATCTCCAAAGGTTCCTTTGCCCTTATTGACTTTCATGCTGGAAATGATTCTCTTTGTTGTTTGACGAAGATGCATCCTTCACATAGGCTATTCAATTTTTCTATGAGTGGCAATCCCTTCACCATACGTTTCCTATGCAACAAATTCAAACCTATAAAGTTGAGATGACAAAATCTTAAATGCTAGAAGTAATTTTCATCTTTAATTTCTTCTTGAAAGTTTTCTTGTGTGACAACTCCTACAACACCTTCTTTCTTCAAAGCTAATCTTAGCTTGAGAGGAAACATTCTACTGTTTGTCATATGAACTTTTTCAATCAACTGTCTACTTGGACGCTTATCTAATATTGCGCATACATAACTATTGAAAAATACATTGTAGCCGTTTTGCATAAGCTATCCAATGCGTATGAGGTTGTGCTTCAAACCAGGAAAAAAATAAACATTTGAAATGTACTTATTCTCTACTTTTTTTTTAGAATGTCTACTTTTCCTTTTCACATTATAGAGACTTTTCTATCGGTCCCCAATGTCATTTCTGATTTTATACTTTAATCTAGATTGGAAAACATTTCGATGTTTCTAGTCATGTGGTTGCTACACTCTGAATCTAAGAACCAAACATCTTGTTTTTCTTGTGCTACATTACAAGCTAAAACCATTATAGCATGGTTCTCATTTTCCCTTATGAAATTTTCACTTCGTTTGCTACTTATTTCATATTGCTTCTTTCTACATTCATTTTCATAATGACCATACTTCTTACAATAATGAAATTGAACTTGAGATTATCATACCTCTGACCTTGTGATTGATTTTGGCTTGGGCCTTGACTTGGATTTTGATTGTTGCCCCTTCCACTTGAGCTTGAAGGGCTGCTTCTTCCACCCCTGTGTGGTCTTCTTCATATTCCTCTATAGTTTGATTTTTCACGACCTCTACCTTGAAAAAATGAAACTTGTGTCTTGAATGCATGCTCCAGTGAGGAGTTCTTTCCTCTGTTTAACCTATCCTCATGTGACATGAGTGATGCATGAATCTCATCCACTAAAATTTGTGAGAGATCCTTTGTCTCTTTAGATGCCACAACAACTATGACATCAAATATTTCTAGGAGACTTCTGAGAATTTTCTCAACAGTTCTCCGTTCCTCAAGTCTCTCACCATGAGACCTAATTTGGGTAACCAACCCAATTACATGTGTGAAGAATGAGTCTATATTCTCAGACTCACTCATACATATTATCTCAAACTCTCTTCTCAACACTTGTAATTGTGTGTCTTCACCATTTCCATGCCTTGGTAGGTTGCCTAGAGAGTATCCCATGCTTGTTTGGACTTTTTTATTGTTGCAACCATTGGAAAGATACTTTCATCAATTGCTTGAAAAATATAGAAGAGGGCTTTGGAGTCTTTCTTCTTGTTATCTCTCAATGCATCCTTTTTTGCTTGTGTCAATGCATTGTATGCTACTAAATCTGTTGGTTCTTGGAAACCATTCTCGACCAATTCCCAAATATATTGAGAAGAAAAAGAGCCTTCATTTTTATAGCCCAAAATTCATAATTTTTTTGCATTAAATTGAATAATTATTCATGCTTTTTCTTGTTTCTTCCATTTTCACTGTGTAAAAAAATTTCTCACTACTCGAGAATAGGTTCCACAAAAAAATGAGAACTCATTTTAACTCAGTAAAAACACTTGTGGTAATGAAGGTTTAAACCCACTCTAGAAAATCAATTAATTTTACTCACTCGAGTAAAAGTAAGAAAATAACCAAACTTTAGATTATAATTCAAAAACACACATTCATATGGAGGTTGGGACTCCTTCACAACAAAACTATTGTTCTTACTGAGATTTACATTGACGAGGGTTGTGGAGTAACAAGCAGTAAAAATTGTTATCACTCAACCACAAAAATTGGCTCATGGATTTTCTCCACTTGTCCTTCCATAGTTACATCCCTCACATTACATTCTCGAACTTACATATAAAATATAAAATTTTTTATCTAAGACATTTAATTAGTGACAAAAAAAATTTAATACAATGAATGGAAAAAAATGACTTCTGAATTTTAAAGAGTTTGTCTGAAATACACAACACTTGCTGATTAATTGTTTTCCCATACTCATTTACTAACCATGCATTCTATTTATATTTGACTTTAATTATTTAACTCTCTTGTGGAATGGGTTATGTACTATTCTCAGAACTCAATGTCATCAGAATTTAATGCCATGGTTGGGATTGATTTTCCATCACAACCGCCTTCTTCTTAAAGCTCATGATGGTGGGAAATGTTCATCCATGCCCAGTAATCTTCTTCTTAAAGCTCATGATTGTGGGAAATGCCCATCCATGTCCAATCATCTTCTTCTTATAGTCCCATCATTTGGATTATTGTGTTTCAATTTCTGCCATTTCAACTTTTGCATTGTATTTCCATCGTGAGGAGAAAAAACCTTATCAAGATGTCAGAACTATTCATTAATTAGATTTGTATTTCCATATTGAATGGTGGTTGAATTTATCAAAGAAATCAGCGTGTAATATTTTTAATATATTTGGCCGCATGATCTACAGGTTGTTTACTCATGGTCGGCGAAATTGGCATTGGAAAATACCGTAGCAAGGCACAACTACCATCAAAACAAATGATATGGATTGTGACCATCACTAATAGTGTAGGACACCTTCTGTATCTATTCAAGTTTCAAATGAAAATATCAAAAAGAGAGGTTTTTGATTGGACACGATGACTAATAATCCTAGACAAGTTTCACAGCCTGTATAGAATTGTTATGCACTAACTCCTTCACTCCATATCTGTTTAATTGTACAACACCTTTCGCTATAATAAGTTTCTCTCAATTTCACTGTCATTTTCAAGAATGTGAAGGCATACATCTCTTTCTCACACGATAAACGAGATGCATACATTTATTGTTGAAGATTCGAAGGGAAAGGAAGTAGGAAATTTTATATATTTGCTCACATAATCATAAAGATATGCATATGTTGGTATTGAAAAAGAAAATTTCAGATCTTAATGTGTAGTGTATTGATCTAAACTATTATTACTCTTGGTTAAGTACAGATTCTATACCTTGAAGGGGTTAAATGACACCACTTTAAAGTACATGTGTTATAATAATAATAAAACTCTTTTAATAGAATGTTTAAATATATATAAATAATTTAATAGGTAAAATATTCAATTAAATCATTATAATATATCATTCTATTTCTCATTAATTTGTAATTTCAAAATTTGGAGAAATAAAACTCCATAAAATTGAAATGGGCCACCCGAAAATGGCAACGGAAATTTAGAAATGTATAAAAATTGAGTGTTAACCATGTCCAAATTGCGTTTAGAGAATAGGGATACCCTATGTAAGGCCCACACTTCAAAGGGCGCATTCACCCCTACGAATGCGTCCACCTGGGCATTTGATGATTTTGGGCACATGCGACGACATGGGCATGGGTTCGGGTGTGCAACGACATGGGCACGGGCATGGGCATTGGCATGTGGTTACAAGATTATGGGCACACGTTATAGCTGGCGCGCCGCACAAGCCAACGTATAGCGGCCGATGTGCGGAGCGTGGCTGATGCTACACTTGGGCGAACGGGTTTAGCAGAGGGCGTCGGTGGGTTGGCTCGGGTCCACTAAAGTGACTTGTGACACCCCCACGCCACACTTGACACACATATAAATAAAAGTGTGCGGATGGTGGAAGTCATCATTCGATCATCCAACATCGAAGAATAGTAAAGGAACAAGAGTTAGAGCACCACGAGCATACCAGAAACTCATTGGTGAAATAGCACGATGAACGGGTGAGTCGGGCTGTAGATGGGCGAGTCGAGTCGTGAACGACTGGGCCCCTCTACAGGAAATGAACTTCAGTTCGGAAGCAATTCTAGGAGCGTCGGGAGTCAGATTTGAGTGTCGTAAATTGTAGGATGTGCGTATTAATGGGATGCATCTAACCATCTAGTTGGGGAGTGGATTACACACATAGGCAGCTCAAGGGACTGTCTGAACTGATTTGCAGTGCTGATTTGAGTGACACGGGTGACCCAGCGACACTTGGGCAGTTTTGTCCATGATATTTTGTAGTTGAAAACCAATGATCATAAATGATTGTTATAGGCTAGTTTGATGGTTGAGAAGCCTTAGAGCTTGGTCAAAAGGTGAACTTGCCTTGCCAAGGAGGAGAAGTGGCTTCTGATGGATTGTAACATATTATTTCATATTTATGAAACATATTATCGGGTGGACTCATAATTAACAGGGAGTTGCCCCTCCCTTGTATGAATGGGTGTAATTTTGGATTGATAATGATGTTTATGTATATTTCCGCATATTGAAAGAACATTTGCTTAATAACTAACAAGTGTTGCTAAAGGCGTAGTCTACATACTTGAGTATTTGGAAAAAGGAAAAGTATAGTAGTGTCGCACCCGTCTACAGTGTGGTTGGAAGACACCAGAGGTATAGGGGCGTGACAGGTGGTATTAGAGCTACCATCACTGGGGAGCTTTTATCATTGAAGAAATTAGGGACACAGTTACAAGGTTATAGGTGGTGTTGAAGCTGAACTTATACATTAGGTTTCTCTTGAGACCTTAGCTGAATCAAGACATTTGTCAAGGCTAAAGCTACAAAAGAAGACATGCCAACTTTGGAAGAATTAGGGAAGAAAACCCTTGAAGCTTTACAATGGATAGAGCACATGAGGCAAAACTTGGGGATTCGAGACAATCTTGGAGTCTTGGAGAAAGAAGTGGTGATATCTTGGAAGAAAGCGAAAGCACTTATAGAAGAGCATGATGCTATAGCACGATCTCTTAAGGCGTTGTATGAGGAAGGGATATCCTCATCTAACAAGGATGAAGCTGATCGAATTTTTGACAGGATGGTCCATTTTGATGAATGTATGGCGTTATGCTATTACCTAGAGGCACTTCGAGAGGATATTGCTGAAATTGGAAAGAAGTACCAAAGAGGAAGGAAACCTACTTTGGCTGAACCAAAGGATGTTGCAGATGTAGAAGATGTCAAGGATGAACTTGATAAACAAGTTGGACGAAGACTGAGCACATTGCAAGCATCAATGATGGATGATTTTCATGAGGATTTTGTAGAGATGGATGAGATGAAGGACGAACTTGTGAGACAAGTTGAACCAACACAAGACACATTGCAAGAATTGGTGGATAAACCACATGGAGATGTTGCAAATGTGATTATGATCGAGGAGGAACTTGATGAGCAGGTGGTACCAGGATCGAACACATCAAAGGCATTGATGAGGATAGAGGACAGTCACTTGAGGAGTCTTCATGGAAGCATAAGGAGGATGGACTGCATATGGGGATGAGAAAGAAGATGACTTCTTTGCTAACACCATGGATGACTACTCCTTGGATGCCTATGATGAGACCTTGTACATTGATGGAGCAAGGAACATGGGATGTTACAAACCTTGATGGGACAATTTGTGATCGTACACTCGATGGTTCAAATGCCCTCGACAAGGGTGGAACGTGATGACCTTTATGATGGAAAGGGTCATGCTTAGCCACATAGAATGGAAAGTGCCCTGCATGACCCATAGACTACCTTGGTGGTAAGGCATGTTGGAGGAGTATACTTATTCATGGCTTTAAGCAAGATGGACCTCTTGGCAGACCTTAAGTGGCGGAGTAGCCTTGAAGGAAGTACTGATGGAGGGATTAATGTAGGAGTGACAGAGAGAACTTCACCTCGACATATGTATGGACATGATGATGATGATGAGAGTTGAGTTGAGTTCACCTAGATGAATGCATGGGCAGCCAAAGTCATGGACATGGACTACATGGAGATATTTTATAAATGGACTGATGGGACGTTGTTCACCATGAGAAACTTGGACATTAGTTGGATGAGCAACCTATGTGAAATTCATATGATTTTCAGGTGAGAACATGTGATGGCACTCATGGCTAATACAAGTGGGCTTACCAATGCTTTGGATATGATGAGGCGTGGGAGTTCATGATGGAGTTGCATTCATTGGACAGTTCATATTATGGTGATCTTGGAGTATCTCACTCATTGAGGAGCTGAGGACAAGATTGGTTTTGACTTCGATGCATTATGGGATGCATACCTTGGAGCAAATTTATGGGTTGTGTTCAGGAGTCACTTGATGGGGATGATCAAGCTAGGACACTTTGGAGTTTGATGGAGATGCAGTGACGGAGATGCCTTGGTGGTACACAGTTTGGCATGGGCTCGAGTCTGCTTGACTTAGCCACACTTCTTACTTTTGATGATGCTTGGAGGATGAGACTACTTTGCATACAAGTGGCACATAGATTAGCATCATGGAAAACATGTTGTGGATGAGATGGGGAACACTTCCTGGACCCAAACATGGCATTTGGATGAGATTGAGTCTTGATTGAGTTGATGGATGTGACAGATTCCAGAAGGAAGAACTAACGCATTTTATGAGGATGGACATTCTCATGATGAGGACGTTATGGTTGGATTGATCACCCAAATAGTTCTAGTTGTGGGGACGCATAGTGTCCAGAGTTATGCCAGATACATAGCATATTTTTTTGTGTTGATGTTGGTTGGAGTACTTGATGAAGATTTTCACATGACATTAATGATATGTGGTGGGTTGACACGATATATATTGCAACAGCATGTGACCTTGCTAAGGAGACTGAATTCCCGCTATGGTATAGCATGTGATGATTGTAGCAGATGTGTTGATGATCACAGATTGAGAAGAAATTTCATGGACATGAACCTTGCTAGTTTATGCGACGATGTTGGGATGATATTGTATGGTGAGGATTTGCGACGAAAGTTGCAACGATAGCTTGTGACAATATGTTGCGACGGTGTTAGCACTATCGGGGAAGATAGTCATATTTTAAGTGCGAGAGTATGTAAGGTCCACACTTCATGAGGTGCGTTCACCACTACGGGCACATCCACCGGGGCATTTGATGAGTTAGGGCATGTGCGACGACATGGGCACAGGCAAGGGTGTGTGATGACATGGGCGCGAGCACGGGCGTGTGATGAAAATGAGCGCGAGCGCGCGTGTGTGGCAACGGGAATGAGAGTGCACGTTATAGCGGGCATGCCGCACAAACTGACGTGTAGCGGCTAATGTGTGGAGCGCGGACGACGCTACACTTGGGTGAATTGGTTAAGCAGAGGGCTTCGGTGGGTCGGCTCGGGTTCGCTAACGTGACCAGTGACATCCCACGCCACACTTGAAATGCATATAAATAAAAGCGTGCAGATGGTGGAAGTCATCATTCGATCATCCAACATCGAAGAATGGTCAAGGAACAAGAGTTGGAGCACCATGAGCATGCCAACAGCTCGTTGGTGAAGTAGCATGCTGAACGAGTGATTTGGTCTATAGACGGGTGAGTCGGGCTACAGGCAAGGTGTCCGCACTAAGGTTGGGCAAGTCAGGCCGTGAAAGACTGGGTGCCTCTACACGAATTGAACTTCAGTTCGGAAGTGATTCCTGGAGCGTCGGGAGTCAGATTTGAGTGTCGTAAATTGTAGGATGCGTGTATTGACGGGCCGAATCTAACCATACAATTGGGGAGTATATTAGAAACACGGGGAGATCAAGCGATGGTCTGAAATGATTTGCAATGCCGATTTGAGTGACACGGGTGACGCGGCAATACTTGGGCAGTTTTGTGCAGGATATTCCGCAGGTGAAATCCAATGATTATAAATGATTGCTGTAGGCTAGTTTGATGGTTTAAAAGCCTTATAGCTTGGTCAAAAGGAGAAATTTCCTTGCCAAGGAGCAGAAGTGGCTTTTGCTGGATTGGAACATATTATTTCATATTTATGAAACATATTATCGGGAAGACTCATAATTAACAAGGAGTTGTCCCTCCCTTGTATGTATGGGCATACTCGTGGATTGATAATGATGTTTATGTTTGTTTCCACATATTGAAAGAACATTTGATGAATAATTAACAAGTGTTGCTAAAGGCATAGTCTACATACTTGAGTATTTGGAAAAAGAAAAAGTAAGGTAGTGTCGCACCCGTCTATAGCGTGGTTGGAAGACACCAAAGGTATAGGGGCGTGACACCCTTGATTCCTATTTAAAAACCTACTATAGTAACCGAAAGCATAAGAGATGAAAATACATCTAAAAGGGGAAACGTTAGCCATATCTTTGAAAATGACATGTTCTATAGGACCATAGAGGTATGGTATGGCTTTTAGACCTGCATTTAAGATGCAGGGGCATTAGGCCCAAGATGATATTTTGTATATAAATAAACATAGGGGGTCTCTTGTTTTAAATTCCTTATGTAATTATTTTCATTTGAGTAATTTTAATTAAATCTAGAGAAAATTGTAACTACCCGAATGATTAATGCGCACCTGAAGAGATAGTTAGTTTCAGAATTTAGGCTAATTTTAGGATTCCAAGAGTCATCAGGGAAGCTGAATCGATTGATTCCTAATTTGTATAAAAATAAAATCCCTGTGGTAGAGTCCGAAGACCTACATAGGGACCTGCAAAGACTGTATAGAACTGCATAGGGTTAGAAGGCCAAGGAGGCAGAGTAGGGGTGCAGAAGGGCCAAGTGAGCGGAGATCTGGCCAATATTTTGTAAGTAACTTCACTGTGTAAATGAGGAAACTGTTCCAGCATTATCTATGCATTCGTTGGATTGTTCCTGTGTGAAAATGCGTTAATTAAGATATATGAGTAGGAATTTGAAATGTCGTTGAGAGTCTGACTGTACATTCTGTGGTGAGAACTAATGTGATTAGACTCTTGATTATTATAAATTTTGTTCTGTATTTAGTGAAGCAAGCGCATGAAGAACCTGTATGGTTAAATCTGCGTTAAGGACTTGACATATGAATGTGTGTGAACCTCCACTCTCTGTGTGAAATTCCCTGAATTCCCTCTGTCTATATTTGAATCTATATTCTCTGCAAATATTTGATGTGTGTATGAGTATGTATGTTGTATAAAGGTCAGTTGTGAGTTTTGTTAGAATAGGGGAACTGTTGCCATACTCTGGTTATCCAAAGAATGAGCAAAATCTTGCCTAAGCGTTAATCCTTGTTGTTTAGAACGCCTCGTCATGATAGGAGGCTTGTTGGGTTAGAATGGAATATGTTATGATTATATACAATCCTGTGAGAAATTGGATAGGATTCTAAACGAGCCACTATTACACTCTGTTTTCCCAAGGAAAAGAGAAACCCTGTCGATCGTGTAACCTCTGTCCATTGAACATCCAACACAGTTTTTTTATAAGCATAGCAATAGTATGAGAGAACCCAGAGTTAACGAGAAGGGTTACGACAAAATAAAGGGTTGAATTCGATCGGACCTGGGTCAAACACTGTTCACAATCTAGAGCAGGTTTGCGAAACCAAACCCACCCATATCGCACCACCTTTGTACGGGAGTGAAAACGCTCAGAACCAATTTTATCCAGTGGAAAATAGCCACGTCGATGGGGCAATACTGCCCTCATCGCGTGCCTATCACATGTTAACTATCGGCGATGGAATGAATGAGATATCGTTGTGGATCGTCTGATCTGGAGGGTGATTGATCGAAGGGTAGTCACTTCGCAAGTTGCATAGGAGATAAGTCAGGTATGAACCAGGTTTTGTGTGTTGATTCCACATTTGTTAATACGTTGAATATGTGGGACCCGTGAATCACCCCGCAATATGAAATGCCATGCTAATTTTATAAACCATGGTTGGGTGTTATAGGCACTGATGTATATGGTTAAAAGCGTCGGACCTTTTTTTGTATTAAAGTGCTAAGGTTTGAATTATGAACTTGGTTTATTATATGTTGCCTTAGAGGGTTCGTTGAGAGCTTTGTGTATCAGTTCAATTACCATTCGATACATATACAAAAAGAAAGGCTCCAATTGTGTGTAGAATTCTTTATAAAGAAGAGCCAAGATTATAATAGAAGATATATCTATATGGTCTATGCGTGTTGGGAAAAATACCAAAGAGTATATTATATGTGTTGAGGGTTTATGACCTTTGAAGGAAAAATCCCACAACTAGAAGAGTCTATCAGATTTAAAATTGGATTGAGATTGAAATGTGAGTAACAGGGACTGTGGGTTTTACCCGCAATCAAGTGGTATCAGAGCTACAATTTAATTAGCTCTTTGAAAAGTTTATTTTTAAATTCACAGTGAGAGAAGTTGATTTTTAAATCTGTTTAATAGAAAATTTGCAGATTTTATTTGACCTTCATTGAAGAGGTCTCCAGGTGTGTAGAATATGGAGTTAAAGAAAAAAAAAAAGGTCTTGAAGAATGCAGCAAACAGAAGTGAGAGTCCAATAGTCAGAGGAAATATTAGACAGAGAAATAGCATTGATAAGAATGTTGATTCAGAAGATGCCTCCAAAAGGGACAGTAGCAAGAAAGTTCAGAAACAACATTAGCAAGAAGAAGATAGTCACAGACTATGAGGGCATAGCAAGTGAAAATATGCACACAAAGATATGGAAGCTAGGAGGAATGCGAAAGAAGAACACTGCAACTGGTGGCCAGTTGCAGAACAAATTGTGGGATCTAGGAAGAAAAAGATGAAAACCATGATCAGGAGATCATAAACTATTTTAACCTAGGGAGTCTAATGCAGGGGCATTAGGCCCAAGATGATATTTTGTATATAAATAAACATATGGGGTCTCTTGTTTTAAATTCCATATGTAGTTATTTTCATTTGAGTAATTTTAATTAAATCTAGAGAAAATTGTAGCTGATCGAATGATTAATGGGCACTTGAAGAGATAGCCAGTTTCAGAATTTAGGCTAATTTTAGGATTCCAAGAGTCATCAAGGAAGCTAAATCGATTGATTCCTAATTTGTATAAAAATAAAATCCCTGTGGCAGAGTCGGGAGACCTGCATAGGGACCAGCAAAGACTGTATAGAACTGCATAGGGTTAGAAGGGCAAGGAAGCAGAGTAGGGGTGTAGAAGGGCCAAGTGAGCAAAGATCCGGCCAGTATTTTATAAGTAACTTCACTGTGTAAATGAAGAAACCGTTCCAGCATTATCTGTGCATTCGCTGGATTATTTCTGTGTGAAAATGTGTTAATTAACATATATGAGTAGGACTCTGAAATGTGGTTGAGAGTCTGACTGTACATTCTATGGTGAGAACTAGTGTGATAAGACTCTGTGATTATTATAAAGTATATTGTGTATTTAGTGAAGCGAGCGCATGAAGAACCTGTATGGTTAAATCCATGTTAAGGACTTGACAGATGAATGTGTGTGAACCTCCACTCTCTGTGTGAAATTCCCTGAATTCCCTCTGTCTATATTCAAATCTATATTCTTTGTGAACAATCGATGTGCGTATGAGTATGTATGCTATATAAAGGTCATTTTTGAGTTGTTTTAGAATAGCGGAACTGTTGCCATACTCTGGTTATCCAAAGAATGAGCGAAATCCTGCCTAAGCGTTAATCCCTATTGTTTAGAATGCCTCATCGTGATAGGAAGCATGTTGGGTTAGAACGGAATATGTTATGATTGTATAGAATCCTGTGAGAAATTGGATAGGATTCTGAACGAACCAGTATTACACTCTGTTTGCCCAAGGAAAAGAGAAACCATGTCAAATGTGGAACCTCCATCTATTGAACATCCAACACAGTTTTGTTATAAGCGTAGCAATAGTATGAGACAACCCCGATTTAACGTGAAGGGTTATGATGAAAGAAAGGGTTGAATTCGATTGGACTTGGGTCAAACACTGTTCACAATCCAGAGCCATTTTGCAAAACAAAACCTAGCCATATCGCACCGCCTTTGTACGGGAGTGAAACTGCTCAGAACCAATGCGATCTAGTGGAAACTAGCCACGTCGACGGGGCAATACTGCCCTCATCGCGTGCCTATCGCACGTTAACTGTCGAAAATGGAATGAACACGATATCGTCGTGGATCGTTCGATCCGAAGGCTGATTGATCTAAGGGTAGTTGCGTCGCAAGTTACACGGGAGATAAGTTAGGTATGAACTGGGTTTTGTGTGTTGATTCCACGTTTGTTAATACGTTGAATATGTGGGACCCGTGAATCACCCCACGATATGAAATGCCATGCTAATTTTATAAACCATGGTTGCGTGCTATAGGCGCTGATGTCTATGGTTAAAGGCGTCGGACCTTTTTTTGTATTAAAGTGCTAAGGTCTAAATTATGAACGTGGTTTATTATATGTTGCCTTAGAGGGTTCGTTGAGGGCTTTGTGTATCAGTTCAATTACCATTCGATACATATACAAAAAGAAAGGCTCCAATTGTGTGTATAATGCTTTATAAAGAAGAGCCAAGATTATAATAGAAGGTATATCTATATGGTCTTTGCGTGTTGGGAAAAATACCAAAGAGTATATTATATGTGTGGAGGGTTTATGACCTTTGAAGGAAATCTCCCACAGCTAGAAGAGTCTCTCAGATTTAAAATTGGATTGAGATTGACATGTGAGTAACAGGAACTGTGGGTTTTACCTGCTATCAATTTATGGGCTATTAATAGTTCTCTCTTATTTCTTAGAGAAAATAGTTCTCTCTTATTTCTTAGAGAAAATTTCCCCATCTTTGGCTTTCTAGGGCTAAGATATATTTTTTTTCATTTTTTCTCTGTTATTAACTTTTTCTGTATGTTTCGTCGTCTGTATCTTTCGTGGTCGTAAAAGACTTTTTTTTAAGTGTTCAAAGATGTAAGGATCCTTGTAGTTTTTGGATAGTACGTGGCTAGACGATTCAAATTTGTTGGTATTTGGACAAAGAGCCCATTGATGCCCTAATGCAGTCCTTTCCACTTTTCCTGCATATTTGTCTCAAAGAAGAGACAATATTGCAATGAAGTCACGTGAAGAGATGCGAATTATTAACAGTAAAATGACCCAACGAAAGAAAATCCAATGGAACTGGTTTGACATAAATTAATTTGATGTTTCGGAACCATATTTTTCTGTTTGTAAAGCAAGATTGTTTATGAATTTTAAGTTAGTGATTTTAAAGTTAAAGTGCCTCTGAGTGACATAATAATAACTACTTACCGTAATTTCTGGTAAATCATTTAACAATTTAGATAGTATGAGCATAACCGTAAGCATAACTATATTAATATGTGATTCATATAGATTAATAAATCTAAAACCCTAATTAATATTTAAAATAAATAAATATAACTCTATAAACTTATCAACTTAGATAAATGGTGAAATTTAACAACAAAATAAATAAATAAATTTGTGAATTTTAAATAATTTAATACTCATATTTTAAAATATTATATTATATTCATTTATATATAAAAATAATATTATCTAATTAAAATTTATTTTTTCTCACTAAAAAATTTAACATCAACATATATCTACATATGTAATGAATTTGATCAAACTCTATAAGTTAAAAATAAAAATAAATTAAAAAACCCAACTAATTTTAAACCTTCACACATTTTTAAACATTATGCACAACTAACATAGAAGAGATCTTTGGACCTTTCTTCATCCTAAAGCCGTATAAGTACTGTTTCAATTAGATTTTGTTTGTTAGAGACTTAGTAGTATAAAGGATTTTTAACTTTGTCCATTAGCTTACAATGGTTTTTCTCCAACGATGTTAAATAGCACATTATCTTCCAAGCACAAACCAATAGCTGAGAGCTGTTACATTGATGTGTTCCTAGTTGTCATTATTTGTGTTAATAGGTTTTTTTTACATGCCTAGCAACGCCTTGCTACTTCTTGTTGTACACTCATATCTATAATCTTAACATTTTATAGCTCAAAGTTATTACTGCCATTGATTTTTTTTATTTTAAACTTACTTTCCATCTTAACCATTAACACAAACTTTTCTCCCAAAAGCTCACACCACTTGTTGAGTTGGCAGCTAAAACATAAAATGCAAATAAATTGAAATTGCATAAAATATTGATAAATAAACAAGATAACATAATAATAAAAAACAAAGATTAAGACAATCCTAACAAAGACTGACATAACCTAACCTTTTACATCGTAAAAACCTCCTTGTGAGGAAACATCCACTAGATAATGATAATTATGTATTCTTGTTATTCCATGGAAATTTACAACAACCAATGCTCCATTTTATTTTGTGTTTTTTTATTGGCCTTATAAGCCTAAGTGAATAGATAGGACCTTGACAATTCTTTTCTAAATCTATCTACTGCTTTGAGTTACATAAGAAAATTTTTACATTGAACTAAATTTTTTTATATATTTTTACTAAAAACATAGATTAAGGTAAACAAACAAAACTAAAAAAACCAATCTTAACTGTTATCCTTTATATATTTTTACTAAAAACATAGATTAAGGTAAACAAACCAAACTAAAAAAACCAATCTTCACTGTTATCCTAAAAATATAAGTAAATCGTTCGCTATTTCTAACATTATTTCACTAAACTATTCATTGATTAGATTTGTATTTTCAATATTGAATGGTAGTTTAATTGATCAAATCAATAAGGGCGTAGGATTGTTAATATATTTGGCCGGACGATGTACAGGATGTTTCCTCATGGTCATTGTAGGCGAAATCGGCGTGGGAAAATACTGAGGCAAGGCACAGATACCATCAAAACGAATAATATTGATCATGATCACCACTAGTAGTGTAGGGCAACTTCCTGATCTCCTCCCGTTACAAAGGACAATGTCGACAAGCGGAGTTGTCGGTCGGACGTGATGACTAATAAATCTGGACAAATTTCACAGCCTGTATAGAATTGTTATGCACTAACTCCTGGACTCCTTATCCGTTTAATTGTACGACACCTTTTGCTATAATAAGTTTCAGTCGAATTCACTGTCATCGTTAGGAATGTTTAGGCGTACATCTCTGTCTGACAGGATAGACGAAATGCACGCATTTCTTGTCGAATATCGAAACGGAAATGAACAGGAAAATTTCTATATTTGCTCACATAATCATAATGATAAGCATATGCTGGTCTTGAAAAGGAAAATTCAAGATCTTAATGTGTAGTGTATTGATCTAAACTATTATTACTGTTCGTTAAGTGCAGATTCTATACGTTGACGGGGTTAAATACACCACTTTAAAGTATATACGTAATAATAATAATAAAAACTCGTTTAATAAGATGTTTATATATATATATATTATCTAATAGGTAAAATACCCGATAAAATAGTTATAATACATCATTTTATTTCTCATTAATTTGCAATTTGGAAAAATAAAACTGTATCAAACTGAAATGGGCCACCAAAAAATGGCAACGAAAATTCAGAAATGTATAAAAATCGAGTGTTAACTGTGTCAAAATTGCGTTTAGAGCATAGGGATACCCTCCATTCTTAGTAAAAAACCAACGATAGTAACTGAAAACACCAGCTGAAATACATCTGAAAAGGGAAGCGTTAGTCACATATTCGAAAATGTCATGTTGCAGGGAACATAGAGATATGTTATGGCTTTTAGATTTGCATTTATTTGTTATTAATAGTTTTGTGGTTGAATGATAAATTTAGCTTCAACTAAATTATGGTTCAAATGATGTTATTTTAATTTATAATATTAAGTTATTATTGAATATATTATATGCTATTATAACTTATAATATTAAGTTATATTCGAAAGAAGAACTATCAAATATAAGAAGGAGCTTCATGGCTACCAAACTTATATTTGATAGAATAACTATCAGATATAAGAAAGAGCTTCATGGCTACCAAGCCATTGCAGAAGGGCAATGCTGGGTGGAATTGAAATTACCTTCTAAAAAATAAAGTGATTCTATGACATTATGCCCTCAACCTAGCAATGTCTGTTGTAGCCAGGTCAGATTGAACACCTGATATCACTTTGATTGTAAGTAAATAAAACAAAACACACTCTCGTCGACCCGGCTATCACTTTGATTGAAAGTAAACAAAACAAAACCTACGAATAGGTGAAACATAGGGAAACTTGGATTTTACTCTTTAAAATACAATTTTTAAAGAGTGTAATGCAGAAGATGATATTGCAATGTTAAATTGCAGCCCTCCATGAGCCAAGTGTAATGTTATTCATTGATTTTTTTAAATATTCTGCAATATAGATCTATTAGTTGAAATAAATATACCTATTAATGTATTAATTTCAATTTTCATAAAAATCTATTAAATTTATTTGCTGATTTAACCCTCAAAAGAAAATACACTGAAAATAACCATTCCATATAAAATCCTAAAATTCGATATATAAGTTCAACATGTGATGCTTATAACAATATATTCCAATGATACAGTAGATTTTTTTTTTCAGAAGAAAAAAACGATTCCATATAAAATCCTAAAATTGGATATATAAGTTCAACATGTGATGCTTATAACAATATATTCCAATGATACAGTAGATTTTTTTTTTCAGAAGAAAAAAACGCTGAATATATTAGAATATAAACAATACATGAACATGCATAATCTCAGCTGTGAAGATCAATAGCGAGAAATCCATCATACTCGCCAGACATATCAGCTCACTTGTAGGATAAGGAGCAGGGAAGTATTTTGTCGGCCTCCCCATATCTGGATTTTACATCCCACTCAGAATGACCTTCATTCAGATTGATAACATTTAGAATAGGAAGGTTGGATTGAACCAAAATATATTGGGCCTTCATGCAATAAGACAAAAATGATTTGGATTGGAGATTAGCAATTGTGAGTGATTGAGAAGTTAAATCATGTACTGAGCAATCGTCGACGTTTGATAGAGGTTGGCAGGCTCACAGAATAAAACATATGTAGCATAGCTTGCCAATCCGGATAGTCCCATCAAGCTCGCTCGCAATGTATTACTTCTGGCTCGCTTGTAATATGTGTCTGCCTCGCTTGAAAACACAAAAACTGGCTCGCTTGAAGACAAAAAATAGGCACCAAACTAGTAATAGAAACGTTCACACAGTCAGGCAAAACGATTGAAAACCATATATGACAGCCCGACAAATATGATAGTCTCAACAGGCTCGCTTGTATTGAAAAAACCCGGCTCGCTTGTAATATTGTCCATTTTGGGTGTAGACATAAAACCCGGCTCGCTTGAATATTGTGTGGCAGGCCAACTTTGAAGGATTGTACAGGCCCGCTTGTTATACATTAAAACTAATCATACGCCTTTGAGTAAACGATTCAAACTGTATTGAAAGTTTGTGTGTCCAGTCGGATTAAGATTATAGTGCCCTGCAAAAAATGTGAAGACATTACTTGCTTAAACAAAAAATCGCAGTACCATGTTATGGAATTGGGATAGAAGTTTGCCAGAAAGATAGGCCATATAGGCCATCTCTGAACAGTTGGACCTGTATAATCCCAAAATCAGAGTTCAGTCCTTTTCTAGACAATCCATCAGCTCTTGTATTGTTTTCTCTGTATATATGATTGATAGGTGGTTTATTGAGTGTGGCCCATAAACTTCTAACCCTTTGTAACCAGCCCAGTAAACCAGGCCGCATCATGACCATAGCTCCAGTAACCCACCCAATAACGACCTGTGAATCCCCATATACATGTACCCCCTGAATCTGAAGATAGACAACAAATCTAAGAGCACCCCATAGAGCAATAAGTCCCGCCTTGTTGTTGGACCCCCGACCATCATTCCAATAAATATGTACCCGTTCCCGCTGAGAAATTTTAATCCAGGCTCTGCATCCCATCAGTCCGTCCTCACAGGCACCATCAAAATATATCGCTGGAATTGTGATCTGATGAGGTCTAATGCGCTTGGAGAAATCCGTGATAGAAACACAAGGGGAAGGGCGTTCCTCCATCCAACCAAGTATGTAAGCGAAAACCTATGAAATCTCGAATGGCGCTTCCTCAAAAATCAATCTATTTCTACCCCGCCATACCTCCCATATGAAAAAGAAAGGCAAATATTTAAATTTTCCTTTTAGTTTATCCCATTCCAATGCAACATTCAAGAAGTCAGAAGGAGCCCATGCAGAACCCATGTAGTGAATGGAAAAGAGCCTCCACAAACGCATGATGATGGGGCATCTAAAGAATAGATGGTCTATTGATTCCAGGTTAGCACAGCATATGTGACATCTATAGGGACCCGAGAAGCCTCGGCGGAGCAGGTTTTCACCCGTGAGGATCCTACCCTTCCAAACCAACCAACCGAATAGCACAATCTTAGTAGGTATCTTCCTCCACCAGAAAGGATAGAAAGAGGCTGACATTTGATCCCTATAAGAAGCAGAATTAAGGACCTTGTATACATCTTTCACAATAGGCGCACCATCATGAATGGGGCCATCCCATTCAATTATATCACCACCAGTATTCCAACTAAAACCCACTGCTCTGAATGCGTCCCGTAGCAAGTCCCATTCATCCGTCACATTCGCCAGTAAACCCAGCTGGACCGCACTTTTGAATTCTGGAACACCGAAGGACCAGACTCTAATAGTCTGCGATATAGTGTGCGAAAGGCAGTGGTATTGCCACTATGTGGATGTCAAATGTAAATTCTATGGTTAACCTAAAAGTAATGGTAAAAATTTAAAATTTTATTAAGTCTAAATTTTTATTTATAAAATTATTTAAATAGTATAATATATATTATTTTAAAATTAAAAAAAAAAAAAAATACTCTAATATAATTTTTATCATTTACTTTTAAGGAGAGATCACCTCTATATGATGTAATTTTTTTTAGATAATTATATAATTTATTGTAAAATTTAAAACATTCCCGTTGAATTAAAAAAAAATACACAGCGTCAACCATAATAGTTGTTAAATTATTGATAAGAAAAATTCAGTCTCTCAATTTCAAAATGTAAATGTTAATGGATATCAATCATGAAGAACCCTATATTAATTTAATTGAAAATATTAAACTATTATTTATATAATATTGATAATATTTAAATATTTATTATTATGTTTACAACATTAAGAATATTTAAATATTTATTGAATATTTATAATGTAATAAATATTATTAATTATATATTTATTAAAAAATAAATGTTATAGAAAATATACTAAAAGATAGTAGTTCTAATGATTTGGTGAATAATTTATTTCTCTTGCTTATTTAGAAAGGGCTATTTTAAAATTAATTTGATGTTGTTGCTATTGATATTGATGATAATGACTAACCTCCACTAAGCCTAAGGCTAATATGGTTTATCATACCTCAAGAATTTAACACAGTTATGGGTTGCCTGAATGTAACCCAGCTATGTTGTTCTCTACTGTAAATTTCAATATGATAATATAAAATAGAGTTTGACAAAAAAAAAAAAAAACTTTAATTGAGACTCTTCAAATGTTTATTTCAATTATAAAAAAGAAGGGAGAGGAGTGTTTTGAGAGTGAGAGTCAAGAAATCCAAGGGAAAGTGTTTTTCATCTTCAACCCTCTTTGTAGGGCAAGGTGATAGACTCATTTGTCCCAACTTGTTTCAGGAATAGAGAAATGTCCGATTTCACTGCAAAGATCAAAATAATTAGTTCTTATTTTCAATGTCCATTTTCTTCTTAGCACTAGCCAAGACGAAATGGTAATTTTGGTTAGCGAAAATGAAATTGATCACCTCCTTATAATATCTTAGCTTTCTTTTATCCTTGAGCTAATTATCATCCCACAAATTATCCTTACATTTGGAATTAATAGTATTTTTAATACTATCCTTATTCTCCAAGATTATCTCCTCCTTTAACCCACAATGGTGAAGGAAAATTGGGCATCCTTATTCAAGCCTTGCTTTATCCAGAAGTGGGTTTTTTTCCCTAGAGTTAGAAGCAATTTTGGGGAACTTTTTAGCATTCATGTTGAAAATTTTCTTATTATACCTCATATACGTAAACATATACATGATATTGATGGTGTAATGGCTACCTCCAATACCTCCAATCAAGAGGAAATGAAAGGGAGTATTTCCTTTAATCTTGAAGTTGTACATAATAAATTTCTTTTGGATCACTCTGATCTTCCTCCACATTTCTTTAGATATATTGCAACCCAAAACCTCACATCTATAAAAGTAATAGGATTAACAAAATTTTTAGGGAGGAACTTGTTTTTACTCCATAAAAAAATATCTTTCCTTTTACCATTGTTTTTAAGGTCATATTAAGCTTTCAAACCTCTTGTAATCCTTTTCTTAGTGCTATAATTTTGGTTGACATGATGATGAATATAAATTCATAAATAGTTATAATAAAGAAAAATTCTCCAAGTAATTGTTATCATAAATAAAATTATCACAATTGAAGTTTTAGGACTTAATTATAGCTAGTTTAGCCTTCTTATTATTAAGAATTATACCCACCTTGGAAGAGTAATCATGAAAACGTTTAAGGTTATTTTTTATATCATCATGGCTTCTTGCTAAGATAATTATATTGATTATATAAAGGGTAAGAGTAATGGTAATATCAATAAGCTTGGGCCAATGCATCGTGTAGCTTCCAAACAATTTTTGGTCTAGGAATCTAAATGCCAAAAAACGTAGGAAATAAGGGGCACTCTTTCTTAACTCCAATATTGCATTTAATTTCTTCACATCAACTCTTGGTAGTCGTAATCCTCGAAACAAAATAGACAAATAACCTAGTCACAACAACTTTCAACTCCACAGGAACGATTATTCTTTAAGTCTTTAACATAGCTTATCTGAAGGATGGTTGTAGAAATATTTTCTAAAGAAAGAAAAACAACAAAAGGGATTACTTTTAGTATTGAAAAATTCCTTGGAAATAATCCTAAGAGTAGCAAGATGATCAATACTTGAGTGATGTCTACTAAAAGAAGGAATCCATTTAGCTCCTTTACCATGGCTTTCAGGCCACATGCTTATGTTCCTTTCCAAATGAGCCCAACTGAAAATGTGACTAATCAAAATGGTGCTATGGTTAGAGGGTATAATTGTATCGCTAGTTTTAAAGATAGACATAATAATACTTTGCATTCAAGGCTTAGGGAAGCCATGTTTCATTGTTAGAATGAGAAATATATGAATATGAGGGATGAGGATAAACCTTTCGATTTTGAAAATTTCAGCATCATAACCTTCAATATACCTAGATTTCCTGGTAGCGAGTTTAATAATCTTGAATTCTGAGTCTTCCAAAGAAAATATATTATCCTCTATAAGAGTCTTTAGTATGTTTCCTATCATGTCTAAAAAGTCATAAAGATTCTTAAGATAGATATCCCAATTATTCTAGGGATGAAATTTAAGAACAATTACATTCTTCCAAAACTTTATATGCTCAACTTTAAAAAAGTGAAGAAGATGCTCTTGCTTCTTATTTATAGAGGAAATTTTCTTCTTATTGATAAGACTTCGCATATAGTTACTTTTTTCAGTTTTACACTTCCTTATGAGCATCTCTGATCATCTTCTACAATCAATATCATACCATGGGTTGGATGTTCTATTATACTTTTTATATGACACCTAATTGAATAATATCTTTAAAAAAAAATCAACAAAAATTAATTATTATTAATAAATTATATTATTATATATTTATACTTTTTATATGACACCTAATTGAATAATATCTTTAAAAAAAAATCAACAAAAATTAATTATTATTAATAAATTATATTATTATATATTTATAGAGTAATGTGTATTGGAATTGGGTTTGATAAATTTATACTTTCAATAAAAATAAGATTGAATAATAGCTTAAAAAAAAAATTCAATAAAAATATTTTATATTATTATATATTTATGATTATGTGTCTATTGGAATTGAATTTAAAAAAATTATATTTTGAATGAATAAAATGAATAGTCCACATATAAATCCAAAAACAAAAATTTCATCTAATAACAAAAATGGAGAAGTGAGATTCAATATGGGTGATGGTCACTATGATCTTTTTTTTTTTTTTAATTAATCAAACGGTTCCACTTCATGAATGGTTTGCAAGGTAATTCAATCCCTTCTATTCGATTTTCCATCGCTTATGTTCCATTTCTTTTTAGAAAATCTCCTCTTTCCAAGTAGTTGAATTACACATCTCTATTTATATTACTACTTCCCTATGAATTACACGCCTTTGTTTAGAATACTACTACCCTGCTGCATTTCGACAGAGTGTCCTACAGCATGAGATTAAAGTGTATCAAGGTTGGGGGTGTATTTCAACACAGCGTCCTACTGCCTCAGATTAGAAGACATTAAGGTTGGAAAAACCTTAATTGACAATCACCGCCAGCAGAATATGTGAACAGAAAATAATCTCCAGAAATCTGGTATTGGATTTGTCAGGTATCACATTGGATTTGCTAGGGATATCTGCAACATCAATTGACCGCGACATCCATCGTTACTCTTTATTTATATTATTTTTATGGACAACCGTACCTTTACTTTTAACATATTGCAAGTGTACCATGATTTTGAATGGTGCGAAAGGAATTTTCAAGTTTGAATTGCTCCAGGATCAATTATGATTACCCCCTACGTTGGAATCTACCAATTGAATTTTCAACTCTTATTTATAGAATTTTTTTAATATCTCTTTTGAATTAATTATTATAGGAATGCGGGAGGGGCTCAGCAAATCTAGATTTTAAGTGGAACACCTCTTTGGTGCTTGGTTGCTACAATGAAAAAATATATTTAGGTTTAATTTGGAAGAACTATACGAGGGATTTTCATGGACCGTTGCATAACTATCTTTTTTTTAAGTAAAATTTTAAAGTAGGGTTATAAAGCCTTTTTTAAAAAGTTATTATAGTTTACATTTCATAATCTTCTTATATATATTTAGGTATTCTTATGCGTTACGAAGACTGAAAGCTGGAAAACTGGGGAGTGTTAGAATTTAGCATAACTATGATTGTATTAAACCATGGAGAATAGTAATTATCTTCATAAATTTGATGATGCTTTTCATAGATTTTGAAGTATATAAGCAGAGAGATTTATGGCACAAAAAAGTTCGCTTTAACATTAAAAATAAAAAATAAAAAAACTTGCAAAAAACTAAAGATAATATGATCTGACCAAAAGAATATGGTCATCATTGATCAACGATCGAAGAGATTTTGCCCCATCCAACATTATTGCATGCCATGAGAATTTAATAGCATTTCAATCAATCATAATATGTTGTCAACGTGATATGAAGTGATATACTTCAAATGAAATTGATAAAAGGGATCAACTCATTTATTAACTTTTGGAGCATAATATTGCTTGGTGTAACAATAATATGTATTTGTAGAGGAATAAAGATAATATCATCTGACCAAAATAATATGGTCATCATTCATCAACGATCGAAAAGATTTTGCACAATTCAACATTATTGCATGCCATGAGAATTTAATAGCATTTCAATCAATCATAATATGTTGTCAACTCGATATGAAGTGATATACTTCAAAGGAAATTGATAAAAGGGATCAACTCATTTATTAACTTTTGGAACATAATATTGCTCGGTGTAACAATAATATGTATTTGTAGAGGGATGTTGATGTTGAAGTTTTAATCACAGAACAGTAATATATATTATATATGTGTAGATCGATGTTGATATGGGATTTTTTACTCATTTTAAGTAATTTTTTATTTTATAATATATTTTTAAAATATATAAATCAATATAATATTTATTTTAATATCTTAAATTCGCAAATTTATTCTTAATCTCAATATTTTTTTTGGGAGTGAAAGTTAACAAATACCTACTTAGTTTTGTAGAATTATACATAACCATAGTTTTGTTGAGCTAAAAGATCAAAAAAATGTAAGTGGAGCTACAAATATTATATTTCGAAAATTAAACTTAATGTGTGTATAAAATAGAAACTCTAAAATAAACTAGTTCTACTCTTCAACCTTAATAGAGTCATACAAGTGAAAAATAGTTTCATCCATGGAATTTTGTGAATAATCCAATGCCAAGTTTCGCAATGAAGATAACAAAAATTAATTTTTATATTGAAAATGCTTAATTTATTCTTACCACTAGTGAGGATATAAAGCTAATTTTGGTTTTGAAGATTAGGATTGATAACCTCCTTATATATCATAGTTTGTGTTTTCCCTCTAGTGTTTATTTCCCCCACAATTTTCTTCTAAAATTTCGAGGTCATAATAATCTAATACTATCCAAATTTTACAAGATGATATCCTTATTTATAACCCAATGGTTTTTCCAATACTCTGCAGCCTTGTTCCACTCCACTTCAAGTGAATGTGAGATTTTCAGCTACAATTATAAATAATTTTACGAAAGATTTCGGTCTCAAAGTTGTATAACTTATTTTTATACATAAGATACCTAGTGATAAGCATGCTTTCTATGAGGTCAAGGCTTTCCTAAATTGTGAGGATAGGGTCAAGAATATTCCCTTTAATGTTGAGGTTATAGGTTGCAAGTTTACTTGGAATTATTCAATCTCGGTCCATGACTCCTTGTATATACGACATCACGAAACCTCTCATCCATATAAAAAATGCGACTAATCATATTCTAAAATATTAACTTATTTGTGATCCCAAAATAAAATATATTCCAACTTTCAGTTTTTTCAAGCCAATAATAATATTTTCATCCTCCATTTTTCATTTTCTCAATTTTTACGCTGTAAGTTTTTGTTTGAAAACAACCCACCTAAAGTGCCACCTTTACCATTATGTACCATTGATGTTCATGTTAGACGATTCAAATGATTTCAACCTTTGATTCATCACTATTATTATTCAGTTATGAAAACGACTTTAAACTTCTTGAACGGGGCGGCATGTGATGTCGGCTCGTCCCTGTAAATAATCGATTGCCTTCACTGGTGCGCTAAATTAATCCGAGAGAAGAACATTGAAAAGATTGGAGATATATAAGTCCACCTTGAAAGGCTAGAAGAGGACAAGGAGCTTTGCATCCCACCAGTCCCAAACTCATGTGGCAGCTCATACTTATTCCCCATCAACATTGGAGATGGGCAAGAAGGTTAAGACATGAAAGTCAGCACGATAGTTTTCATCTCTACAGAGAGCTCTGAGGAAGACAGTGGATAGTCAAAAAAGGGATAGGGACCAACTGCAAGCTGTGTGTTTTTGGTCAGCATATTTCAATTTTGCAGTAAATCTTACACGCACTTGGCCATTTTTGTCGATGAGCAATTTTAATATTGAACTCTCATAGCTCATCCACATGCACAAAGAGCTCTTTGTTTTTTGGTCATTATGGTGCTGCAGAGCACACTCACATAGCCCTTTCAATTGCTTCAGTTCGGCTCCTCGTGGTGAACAAATTTACTGAAATTATTGAATGAACGAACTCTTTGATGAATATTGCTATGGTGCAATTAATTCCAACAATATTACAACTGCAAATATTAAATTTAACAGTAGGGGTGGATGACATGTGTGTGAGAGGGCTCGAATAGACCCATGACATAACAGTGTTGAGCTCTTTGAAACCCCGAGTAGCGTGACACTATGAATTTTGGAGTTTATCATCGTAGTTGGAGCAGTTAGTTACTGAGGCATTCATTCTCGTCCATGCTAGTGCTATTGGTAACCTTAGCTTTTTTTTCTTCAAATGTTTTACCTCATAATTTTTATTATTTTCCAAATGGGCTTGGGACCAAGGCTTAACCCGAAACTAGGTTTCATTCTCACAGGCCATTCTGGTACATTGAGGTAGTGGCCGTAGGCAGGGCATGACCTGCATGCACATATCAGAGACTTGAGCCCATCTCGGGTTCCTCTTAAAGCGTAGCATTGCTTTTTTATTGGTAATGATATGGTCTAGCAGTAGATTTATAGGAATTAACCACAATTAGACCAGGCTTGATCCTCAGCCTCCATTTTTTCCATGAGATTTTCCGTTTCCTTTTCCTCGACCTCCATCTTCTCCTTGAGGTTTTCCATTTCTTTTTGTTGGTTGGACTGTGGTCTAGCCATACTGCAAGCTCGATTCTCAATGTATTTATATATGTACTTTATTCGAGAATGCCAAAGCTACTTGTCCTAAAGTTTCAATCCTGTCCCATCAGAAAACAGACTCGTTTTTGGCCAAAATAAATAAATTCTCAAATTTTGATTTAAAATTAGTTATTTAATTGTATATATAGATTCAGCACTTGAAAAAGAACCTCGAAACTCTAGATTGTGGAAAATTTACTGCTCAATATTGAACCACCAAGATTGTGGAAACTTTACAACTGATTCCAACCAATCCTTCTGATTCTGGACAAATTTAACTCCAAAAAACCATAAAAACTTCCAAAATGTATAACATATAGACGATGGCTTAAAGGAACAATGCAAATCAGTCGAGCAGGTATGTTTCAATTCCGGGTCTGGTCAAATGCTTCTTGTACTTGTAAATTTTAAATAGATAAAATATTTATTTCCATTAAAAATATATTGAGCTAATTCTACAACAAATTGACACCGTAAAATAATAATATCAGATATTAGTTCTCTCTGGGCCTGAGTACTTACATCTTGATGAAATAATGTTTTTATTTAATTCATTTCATTCTTGAAACAGAGAAAGAACTTTCAGGAAATGTCTAAATTTGAGCAGCATTAAATAAAATGACTCTTTATCTCCACCGAGCCATTCAATTCATGCAGGATTTTTGTCTAAACTATAAATTATTTGCAGCTAAAGAAAGGTTTAAGCCATGAAGGATTGACAACTATTTGTATGCATTACATATTTGACAATTCAGGGGAATATTTAAAAAATTCTCATGAACGATAAAAAGTTAAGGCTAAGAAGATTACCAGTGGGGCAAACGCAGACCTAAGGCACATAAATGCCTCGGCAAGACTTGATAGGATATATGTAGATTGCTTTGACTTATGCAATATTCTGAGCTTCCCCGCTGTCGAAAACAGAACTGATCAATGAGCCGATTCTCTCCATGCTTACGCCTTCACTGTCTTCAGCTTAGTTTGGTTTGGTCTAGCTCCCCTTGCAATGGATAAATACCAGCTCGCTACACACTGGATTTCAACTCCTTTATCGAAATTCGAGGAATTAGGCTTGATGCTAACGTCCTTTAACGATTATCTGAGATAACGTAATTTGATGATGACCCTGGCTTCAGGTAGAATGTAATCATTTTGCCCAATAATTCTTCCATTGTTTTCTGGGATTTTTTTATGTTTTAGTGATGTCCTTTGCACTGCTAGCGAATAGTTAATTCCAATGTCAATTCTGTGCACAGTGTGTATGTAAGAGTAAATTCAAGGTCACAACTGGGTAAGTAAAAACAAAGTCATTTAAAAAGTTTCAGCACGCAAAATCCCTGTAACATGAAATTAACAAAATTTCAGCACATAGAATCCCTGTAATCTGGAATTTTCGCCCAACATGTTAAGATGTTTAGTGTTGTGAGTGTATTGAACATTCACCTGTTTCCAGAAAATAAAGATAATTGATTATAATTAAGTGATAAAAGAATGTTAAATATTGAAAGGGATTAAAAAATTTAATTTATAATATGTCTCATTTTGCTTAGATTTAAAAAATCCAAAAAAGCGTCTTCATTTAAAAACAACCCACCTAAAGTGCCACCTGTACCATTATGTACCGTTGATGTTCATGTTAGACAATTCAAATGATTTAAAATTTTTATTCATTACTATTATTATTCAGTTATGAAAATGACTTTAAATTTCTTGGGTGGGCATTTCCACTTAACAAGACGACGACTAGATAGAGTCTTCACCAAGAGGGGCAAAAATTGATATAAAATATTAGCATCAGAGCTGGTTAATGCAATTGTGCTAATGTCACCTAATTTCAACCCGAAATCGACCCAATTGGAATTTCCCAGGCGGCATCTGATGGCGGCTCGTACCTGTGAATAATCGATTGCCTTCACTCGTGCGCTAAATTGATCTGAGAAAATACAACGAAGCTCTGACTTAGGAGGGAATATATCAATATACTTTAGAGACCTGTCTAGAAAATGAAAAGGAATTAGTAATACCACATCATCCTCAAGAAGCATAATGATGTCATGTACATAGAGATTCTCGTTGATATTATTGATGTGTCTGAAACTAGTCTTCACTAGGGTTCCTTCCTCGTGGCTGGGTAGTGCAGCGTTTTGCTGGTTGCCATACTCCAAATACAGAGAGGCTCTGAAACGTGTATTTTCCAATATGGAAACTGAAAATCCTACTACAAACACCCAAACAAAAAAAACACCGTGAGAACACTATAAATTGTTAGGGTAACCTTAAATTTCTACAACAAAAGCAAGATGCCACAAATTTTTTTCTAGTCTAACAGAAAAAATAGGTGGGGAAGACATATTCACCTCGATAGACCTGATGGGTTATCAAGGCCGAAACTATGGCGCAGAGGAGCAGAGTGAAGATAACACTGCACCGAGGCATCTTGTAATTGAAGTCGTGCATCCTCCTGCAAGGAAGATGAAGCAGGTTTCTACGTAGTTGTGTATTAGAATTGGTATTGATTTTTTTTTTCAAAGTTTTGAAGAGTTAGCCTTTCAATTTCAAGCGCATGACAGAGAAGGCGACGGTGATTTCAAGCACATGAGAAAGAAGGCGACGACTTCAATGAATGCATAGAAGCCAATATTGGAGTGGCGTCTTGGTTTTCACGAGTCAATACCTACATACAATTGTGCAGAGCGATCGTGAGTCAATAATGATGGTAGGAATACATTAACATTCATGTCATGACCATTCATGCATATTTCCAATCGCTTTCTCTTTGGATAGTGCTGCCCTTCAACATTGCACAACTCGACCGCGCTAGACTCGCTACAGAATTTGTATACCAGCCGTGTTGGACTCGTTACAATTTCTCCATTTCTTAGTTAATGTTAAAGGAGAAATTATTAATTATAAATAATGAAATATATGTTGAAGTTAAAGATGTATAGTAAGAAATAATTTTATTTTAACTTAGTTAAAACTTCATTAATATATTTTTTGCTTTTCTCATTATCTAGTTGATAAGTAGCATATTTGAAGTTTTGTATATAGATGGTCATACTTCTGAAATGGTCTTCTTCACTTTCCTGAATGCACTTGCTCATTTTAATTTTTCTTGTATAGGCCTGCCATACATCTCCTTCAATACCATCCATACCTAGCAAGTTTTCTTTCTTCCACTCTTCATCAAGTTTGTTTTCTTCCACTATTGATGCCATATACATTAGGATTCTAGGGAGGTTGTATAATCTAAGTTATAGTTGTTTTCAAGGACTTTATAATATTCTCCATTTCCAAACCCAAAAAGGATTAGCTCCTACCTTTACTCTTTCTCCATTAACAACTTCCCATAGTATGCAATTCCACACAAGATGGAAGGATTGGACAATGGCCTTCCAACATATCAACAAATTATATTATGAGTATTCTTGGAAGGTCTTCTAATGAATTAGGTTCAATGTATTTTTAGAGGATAACTTAGCTTCATATGCCCTTATTTGATATGATCCTTCATATTCATCTAGCTACCAAAGCCTTTCCAAAATGATGCATATTATTAAGCTCCAACTTGTTCACCACCTTAAAACTCAACTTCTTCATCAAGGCTTGGACAATGGCCTTCCAACATATCAACAAATTATATTATGAGTATTCTTGGGAGGTCTTCTAATGAATTAGGTTCATTGTACTTTTAGAGGATAACTTAGCTTCATAGACCCTTATTTGATATGAGCCTCCATATGCATCTAGCTACCAAAGCATTCCCAAAATGATGCATATTCTTAAGCTCCAACTCCTTCACCACTTTAAAACTCAACTTACTCTATACTACTATTTCCTTCGTTACTGCTATACAGCGTTTCCTTTGCAACATATGGTGCAATTGCTAGTATAATTTCAATTGAATTTATGATAAATGTAAATTCCAATATATTTGTATAAATAAACCTCCAACAAGGATTTTTCATGGTAATTGAAAGTGACTTGTCATGATAATTGAAAGTATCATACACCATATTTTTAGATTTAATTTTTATGACTTTATTTTTTGTGATATTAATAGTCATATATATCTTAGGGTATAAATATTAGAGGATATTAAGTATCTTTTCAAGATCATAATGGATCCTTTCTAAAATAGAAACATCATCATTTTAAAGAAAAGTATTGTGACAATACCAGTGAACATAAGGCTAGCACCACCATCTTCCAAAGCTCTTCTATCCTAATAATATATATACCAAAGAATAAGGGATAAGGGAAAACTTGAATTCGGTTTTGAAGTTAATTTCATTAGTTGTCCAAACATTGGAAATAACATTCTTGTACAATCTTGTCATAAAAACCATCAAATTGAGCTAAATCATTGACACCTAAAGCCTCTTTCATAGCTTTGTTTTAGGAAATATTTTATATTATTTTCTAAATTCAATACTACAATGGAGGATGTCAAGTTTATATTGACCTAAAATTAACAAAATGATCAATAGTTGAATGATTTTTTCTTAACCTTTTTATATATATATTAAAATACTTAATAATAATAATAACAATAGAACTTAAAAACTCAATTTTAGTAATTTGTAAATTAATTTTAAATAATATTATCAAAATATATAAATAAAAATAATAAATAACATAAAAAAATTTAAAATACATCTACGTTGAGTGATATAAATTTATATTAAATTGAAATCAACTAAATATAATTATATATTTTAGGATACTTCAACTATAATTTTTTGAAATATTTTAATTTTTAACTTTACTAATATTAAAAAGGTTAAAATCAATCTATATCCTATTTTCCTAATCTTTTAAATATTAATATTTTTTCTCTAATAATATTATGTTGTTGTATGTCATGTTTCACTAGCACAATTGGATGATGATGGGCCTCGTCAGTAAGGCGACCCAGGATCAAACCTCACAGAGTATGATTTTTCCCTCTGCTAGGGGAAGAAGACATGCTAAAAAATCCAGTCATCTTAGGGTTGGTGTGGCCCAGGACGGGAGAGATCCCCAGGTGACTTTGATAGTTTAGATGCCTCTGAATCACATCTCCTCAAGCCATAAGTCAAGCGTGGAAGATAACATACAACTTTTAAAAAATATATATCTATTATTTTGTCATATATAAACATAACTATATCTAGATAATATTCCCAATCAAGGTTCACAAACATCGGGTAGCAAAGGAAAGGAGGGGTGCACGCCCTCCACCTCCTACTAGAATTAAAGGGAGCTTTTTGGAAATCTCCTCCCATTAATGGTGGGTGTGATACCTTAACCTATTTCATGTAATGCTGAAATCCCTACAAAAATTTTAACACGTTGTTTCATTGCATGAAGGTTGGAATTTATGTCTGGGTCACGTTAAGTCCTCCCATTTTGATGATATTTTATCTCCCTTTATGTTTTATTCCTAAGTATCTAATCAAGGAAAAATATTTGGATACATAGAGTAGGACATAGCTTTTCTGCACACAGTTCATGTCAATGATGTTGCAATAAAATTCAGCCATGAAAGACCCCTTTGCTTCTATCTCTAGTATCTAAAAGAGTAAGTTGTTTGATTTGAAATGTGTGTGATAACATTTTTGTTGTTCCTCGCATAATTGTAACTTAATAAGTCAATACTTTGGGAGTTCCACCATGCTATATATTGGAGGTTGTTGGAGCTATCACTCAGGTTCGAAGGTTGAGGAGTTTTTAAGGATTTTATCTCTTCCGTAGCACCTTCTGGGTAATTGATCCCCCCTGCTCAGTGCATTCTATTTACTATTATGTTTCTGGTTTTGGTTATTTTTTTGGTCGCTCTCATGATTAATGCATTATTGTTGATGGATTATTTACATATTGGGTAATTTGATAAATCTGGTGTCACTTTTATTTCTTTCATTATTCTTCCTAATGTTGGAAGTTTCTTGGATTTATTTCTCTAGTAGTTTTCTTCTTGAGTTGGCTCTACCTTGCATCCCTCATGACAAAAATATCTTGTCATTTAGCATTCAGACACGGTAGAGATTCTTCGAGTTCATATTAACATGGTTGTTTATTGCTTTATGGTTGTTACATGGTCTTAGGTACCTATACATGGTAGGTTTTATTGGTGTGGTAGGTTTTCGTAGTCTTCATATTATGAGAGGTTACCCTACCTTTTGTCCTCAGTCCTGTGAGAGAGGATGCACAACTGCGGATGGAATTGTCTACATGGCTAGCAAGGGAAGTCATGGGCCTATTCATAATCCTAAGAAGTTGTTATCATTTGTCAATATCTGACATATAACATTAATAGGGAGACTAATTACCTTGGGAATTGTGCTACTCATGACCTCCATACACACTTAGATTTGGAAATTATCCTAGAGGTATCTAACTGGATACATGTCCCTAGCCATGCCAATGGAAGAAGGAATGAATGCATGCGTTCCATCAGTTTACATTGGGAGTTGAAGGTCCTACTAGGATAATTTTTAAGCTAGAGACATGCGTATAAAAATGATATCATTTCCTATATCATTGAAATTTAAAGGGTGTAGTGGCATCAATGGTCTTGTCTTGAGAGCTTGGATTCTCTCTTGGCCCACTTGGAGAGTCACCTCCAATGCGAGTTGAAGCTTTTTGTGTCATCTGGTATAAGTGAAAACAAACCAACTCTCATGACTTCCTTGAATCCATGAATTTGTTGTTATGTGTTGCAAAAAATACACTTTCAAAAATATTTATTTTACTTTATATAACTTTATTTTACATTATCATTATATTAACTTATAAATTTATAGAACAATAATATTGTTAAATATAATTATTATGTATGATTTAATTTTTAGTATTATACTTAAGTTTTAAAATGGTTTATAAATTTTTTTGTTTTTATTTTATTTATGAGGTGTAGGGTGACGTTTTGGTGTAAATCTTCAAGGGTAAGGTAATTTAGTTATTTTTTCATTTTTTTCACTTTTAAGAGGGTTTGGTTATATATATTTTTCTTAGATTTTGGAGGATGTATATAGAAAATTAGGGCCAAGAGAAGTTAGGATTGATGACATGTGAAGGTTGGAAGATAATTTATCTATAATCATATTAGAATTAGTTGCTGATTTCTAGGTGGATGTTGAGAGAATACCTCAATCTCCCTATTAATATTATAAGTCATTGGATCTCAGAAGCACCATAAATTTTGTGATGTATTCGTGTGATCGTGTATCGTGTAATAGAAATTATTTTGTTCTATGTGTGCAAAAAATTGTTTTTAACATGGTTTCAAAGCCTCCATGGGCTTCACTCCCTCCAGGGAGGGCCCAAAGAGATAAAAAAAGATCAATGCACTATGTTTTTCTGTGAGTGTTGTTAGTTTCTGGTTGTGTTTATATGCTTGTTGTATTTTTCTGTGAGATTCTATTCAATCTCATTCCATTCTAGGATGCAAGGGAGGAACACCATAACATATATCACCCAATGAAATAAAATATTTCTATCTAGAGGGCCTACGGACCTAACAAGAAAAAATAGCAAGTAGTTTATGAGGGGAAATGCTTTTTTTGAGCATGTATGTTGCGTATGAAGAATTGAACTAGTTTTGATTATCGTAGAGTGATGTTTCAGTGGTTTCTAGATTTGCCTTTACTTGCTACAAATTTTCAATCAATGTGTCTATGCCTTGGACTCTGCAGATCAAGGGAGCTTCTCCTGTATCTCTAGCTTTGATCGATGTTTCCATTTCTACAAGTATTTTTGGTACATGCCTAGGAGGGGATAAGTTCGAAGGTCGTCGCAGAAACCTGCACTTCATTCTCACAACAATTCAGAAAAATTGTTTTAATAGTTTAATTCAGCAGCCAACACGCAATTGGCTGAGAAGAATGCCTCCCCGAATAGGAAATCTCTGAATATTTCATAGCCAACCATGCCATAGAGAAGGAAATGTATTTTTTGTTTGTGCAAGATGCCTTGTGAATGACAGGATTAGTATTCCAAGGTACATGGATATTCTATATAGGTGCATTCTCACTGTATTTATGAACATAGAGAGGTCTCGAAGGATGGTGCATCCATCATAGGAGTGGCATAAAGACGACCATGCTCTAATTCTTGAGGTAAAGTAATCATCGTACCGAAAGGTTGATTTTTTTTAGTTCTTATAGATTAAATTCATCTGATCTTGTTCATTTAGTGAGTGATATTTTCAATTTATTCCTTGTAGTCAATGGTGCTCGTCAAAATTATTGTTCAAATTTGAAATGAAATATGTTTTAAATTTGGATTTTGTACAATAAAAATATTATTTTTGGTCAAGTTAGTATGGGAGTACAAAATTGTTAGAATTGACCTTTCTAGCAGTTGCTTCATGTACAAGAAAACTCCAAGATAAAGATTGAATTGGATAAACAATGTTTGACTTATGCTAAGGAGATATTTGGTGACTTGTCCAGATTTTTCCGAAGAGAGATGTGGTGAGTTGTCCAATGCCTCGATTACAACTGATATTTCCATGATTATTGACATTGTTGTTGTGAAATTAGTGTATTTTTCCATTCTTTTTGTAAAGGTGCTAAAAAAATTATTCAAAAGTGAAATATAATTACATTATCTGTTCTTGACGCTCTTCAGTGCCGAGAGAAAGAATGGATAATTTGATTGCGTGAATTTTTTATACATAGATGGGCCTTGTTGTGCTTTGGGTTTCAAGAGCATCAAATACAAATTACAATATGAGATTCGTTTGTGTGAATCAGGTCAAGTTGTTAGATCAGCTCTTGAACACATTCAATATTAAGAACATTTTCCTAACCATTGATGGATAGATGAAAGAGAAATATCAGATAGATAGTGATTGGTCCATACGATGGTTCATCACCTGTCAGCTCTTATCGCAGAAGCCCTGACGATTTGAGTTTTCAATACCGTTGAACTTGCAAATTTAATTATTGATGGTCAGAAGTAGGTGTACTTTAAATGAGTCATAAGGTAAGCTTGAAGATATGGAGAGAGAAAGAGAAAAGTCCAAATGACTACAGATTGGGTAGATTTTCTGATGAATACCAGTGAGACGTGGGTCTTTTTTTATTATAATATTTGTTGTAATGTATGTAAGAATTGAGGGGGAGCGTTGGAAGATAATTCTTCCATAATCATATTAGAATTAGTTTTAGATTTGTAGGTGGATTTTGATATAATATCTCGACCTCCATATTCATATTTAGAAGTGCTTGGATCTTAAAATCACCATAAATATTGTGATGTATTCGCGTGATTTTGTATCGTGTAGTAGAAATTATTTTGTTATGTGTGTGCACATCTATTTTTTTAACACTGAATTGTGTAGATACAAGTTATGGATAGAATTAATCACATTTGAATCAATAAATCACAAGTCATGCAGAAGTTTCAAGATGAATTATGGGCTTATCCCAATTCATTATAAAATTTCTTCTCAATTGCGAAACCATTTTATTTTGAAATTATCAAATTGTGACAAAATAATCATGAAAGAGAACTAAATTAGGTACTTTCATCATTATAGCATATAGTAAGTTTCAATACCTACATTAGTAAACATACGTGTAAGAAATATATTGTAATGCCTGAGGTAAAAAGAGTAAATATTCGCAAAAATGCAATGCAACTAGGAATCAAAATGAAAGGGAGTCATTAATCAATTAATTATACTAGATTAACCCTAAAAAAAAGTATAAATCATATCATTCATGAGGCATGATTATCCATACTTGACATAATGAATTGATCGACATGGCTACCAAAACTATATATGGTGGATCCATTGATATGGAGTGCTAGAACAAATAGAATTTTTCTTCAAGAACACGGGGTGGAAGAAACTCTGATGTAGTTTTGGAGGGTTTCCATATAAGAATTATATGTGTAAAAGCCCAACGACTTCTGCTCAACCTCAATGGAAGGAATATACAACATTTGAGTGAAGGGGGTGGCATTGAGCATGGAAAAAACCATATAACTATTGATCATTGGGGGATACTATTAGAAAATTCACGTGGACATAATGATGATGAAAATGGACTGAAAGGTACGTAGCACAATTCACTATGCTTGAATAAATGATCCAACATTCAATACTCATGGAATTAATAGATGAAGAGTAAATGAGGTAAATATAATTTCAATTGTGAGGAATCCTTTCACCGAGGACTGAAAACTCTATGGTACTAATGTGTCCTATACCTATCCTTTAGATAATAAGCCAAAATTGGAAAGGGAATATCCATCAATGAAGGGCCTTAAGGGGTTCCTCAACAATGAATAAAGAATAAACTAAAAGATGATGTAAATTGAGGAGTTCACCAAATACAATTTACACCAGGATGGTTGATACAAAATGTCAACAAGAAATACAAGTGGTTTATAGAGTTAGAGACCTCACTTAAACATATAGATACATGACACAAAAGGGACTAAAAATCATTGACTAATGAGAACCATGTGATATCATAAGATAACATAGTAGAATTTTAGGCACATTGCATTATGACTAGAAGAGTAATGAACTAGAGGAGTAAATAGACTCATATTTATGGTAGTAACTTGAATAAGTGACATGCGTAAGGACGATCTGACTGGTGGTGCCATTATGAATGATGCACTATCAAACAATTTTCACTCTGTGTTATTTTTTTTTGGGGCATCTCTTCCATAGTGTAAGAAAATGAAAGAGAACCTAAGTTATCTTGATAGTTTATTTTTTTGTCTACTTTTAGTGAGCATGGAAAAGAGATAAAAAGATACTTGATAATGTGTCTTTATTTTGGTTTAATGAACTAGAATAAGAGATAGAAGCATGATAAATAAAAATATTCCTTTTTGTGAAATTTTAATGCTCCTAAAAAAGAGATAAAAAGTTGCTACGAAAGGTCAATAAGGAATACAAGTGGTTTATAGAGTTAGAGACCTCACTTAAACATATAAATACATGACACAAAAGGGACTCAAAATCATTGACTACTGAGAACCATGTGATATCATAAGATAACATAGCAGAAGTTTAAGCACATTGCATTATGACTAGAAGAGTAATGAACTAGAGTAAATAGACTCATATTTATGGTAGTAACTTGAATAAGTGACATGCATAAGGATGATCTGACCGATGGTGGCATTACGAATGATTTACTATCAAAATTTGTTCACTCTGTGTTTTTTTTTTTTGGGGGCATCTCTTCCATAGTGTAAGAAAATGAAAGAGAACCCATGTTATCTTGATAGTTTATTTTTTTGTCTAATTTTAGTGAGCATGGAAAAGAGATAAAAAGATACTCGATAGTGTGTCTTGAATTTGGTTTAATGAACTAGAATAAGAGATAGAAGAATGATAAATAAAAATCTTCCTTTTTGTGAAATTTTAATGGTCCTAAAAAAGAGATAAAAAGTTTCTTATTACCCTCTAATGTTTTACAACCATAATAATTCTATAGAGGAATCCTATCTTGGATAAATGCGTGGTATAAATGGTAATAACTTGCTATGAGTGGAAGGAACCATTCTAAGAAAAATAAAGTAGAGGTTGGAAAAGGAATCCTGCTAATCACAAAAGTGTCTTTATGAAGGGATCAAAGACCAAGCAAAATCTAGCAATAACACCAATAACAATGTGACTACAATGACGATAAGCAAGGTAAAATCCTCATTACCAATGCAAGTCCACATTCAAAACCTTAGTTTCGTCAAGGTGTGCCATTTTCATCTACTCATTGAATGTGACAACACTCCCCATTATTCCAATAAACTATGCAGTCAGGGTCATCACACTCTTTGGTTCGCTGAGTTTTTATCCTGACCACAATGAGTTGAGATAAGAATAGGTTCGTTCTCTAGTTCATTGAATTTTACTCCAACTACCCCTCGACTACCAAATAGCCAGTGAGGGTCTCTAGGTTGGGGGCACTCTATGTTGCGATATTTGTGGAATGAATTGGGTTTAGTGCATCCAACCTCTAACTATTAGGACACTAATCTAGAATATAATGAAAAAATAGAGAATTATTTGTCAATTGGACTCATTCCATGTGAAAGGATTCTTTATTTGTTAATAAAAGTTTCAAACTCATTTTTAAGAGAGCTTCAACTCGACTTTCTATCATAGCCTAGTTTTATTCTCACTTAAAGGCTTACCATTATTCAACGACTTGTAAGGATCTAGGATATTATCTTGGGTTTACCTCATAAAGAATCACCTTAGTTTTTACATTTATGACTCAAATCAATAAATAAACAAATTTATTTAGACCAAGTTTTTTGAAAGTATCATAACAAGTAGTCATCCATCAACGACAGAAAATATTTTTTTTTATTCTTTTTCTCATGGGCCCCCATCCACGAAGTGCTCTACATACACATATATACATCCAAGAATGGAATAACCTAAAAATAGAAATAGGATATACTAGCTGACAATGGATTCTCTAAAACCTGACACTTGGTATTCTCTGGAAGTTATCTACTAACAACAGTAATAATTGTCCCACATACAGGAACACATTTACAAACAACAGAAACAATATTTTGTAAAAATGTCACTCAAGGGGAACATAAGATAAATGTAGGAAATATTTATAGGTAAATATATTTTCTCAAGAAAACAAAAGGTGGAGTGATGCCCCTAGATAAATCTCCCTTAGAATAGAATATTTCATGGACTTCGATCCATCAGGTCTACAATAATTCTTCCACATTTTAGAATCTCTACATTCATCCAAACAACTTGTTTTTCTAGAAGACCCTTATGTTTAAATAAGTAATCATATTAATTCATGTTTATGGTTATTTTAATGAGTTTTTGGTCAAAGATACTCTCCATATATAGTTTTTGGGATGTAGATAACTAAGTTTCCAACCTAGTATGCTCTTATTCGTTTACACATATTCACAAATTTATCGATAATGATAAAGGCATGAAATATTAACTATAGGAGAAATTCCTATACCTCTGGGTAACTCGTTATCATAAGTATTTTCTAAAACGTTCCTCGAGACATTACAATAGCCAATTCTTTTTAACCTTAGCTTATTGTAGTCATGCTTTTGAAACCTTTCCTTTCTTGAATGAACTAAAACCATGTATTTGAATTCAAAATACACCTACCTTTTCTTTAAGTTAACTTTAAAATTTTATTTAGGACTACTTTCATTCATCTCCTCGTTCACTCACCCATGAATCATTTGCATTAAAGTATCAATCTCTTTCGTATCAACACTTCAATCTGCTTCTTTCGCCAAATTCCATAGTTTAAATATACCCCTTGTATAGATGCCATTACCATCTGAAAAGGGCTTTTTTCTATGCTCCTATTAGGAGAATCATTATAGGAAAAATTAACTTGTGGGTGAACTTGATCCCTTTGCTTATTGTGTTAATGGACCAAACATCTCATCAAATTTTCTAAACTTCTATATATATTCTCAATCCTCCCACCTATTTCCAAATGGTAAGTTAAGCTTTAGGTTAATTTTGTTCCTAATTTCTTCCATAATGTTCTCTAGAAATTTTGTGTCTCGATTTAAGACTATGCTTTTTGGTATTCCATGTTGTATCACCACTTCCTAGAAAAAAAAATTGTAATGTGGGAAGTATAATTGTTTTTTGAGAAAAGTATCAAGTGCACCATTATAGAAAACTTGTCCACTACTACAAAAACTAAGTCATTTTTTCTCTGAGTTCTTGGAAAACCTATAACAAATTCAATACTAACGGTTTCCCAAGGTATCTTAGATATGGAAAGTACTTAATATAGTCCTACATTTTTTTTTTCTCTCCCTTTATAATTTTGCAAAAATTTTCATTTATCCATGAACCTTTTAACATCTTCGCTAATTCCTGATCAACAGTAAACTAAGTTTAATTGTGCATATGTATTTTGATTAGAAAAGTGACTACTAATCCCTCCATTATGTTTCTTTTTCAGTAGAATATACCTCATCTATCTTCTTAGAATTCATAACTTGTTTCCCTTAGATAAAAATCATTCTTGAACCAAATATTCAAGCCATGGTCTTCAATATTAGATCACTAGGTTTCCAAAAGCTTCATAAATTTCCATGAAGTCTATATCCTCCTTATACAAATCTTCGAGATGCTCATATCCAAAACTGTTAATTTTTAGCTCGTGGAAAAATAAAAATATCCCACTCAAACTATCAAAATAATTGTTATCACTTGCATTTACATGTTTCAGAAAAAAAGAAAAATTATGCATGTAGTCAACCCATCTGCCGTGTCACTAGTTCAACTTAGTTCAACTTGTCTTGTTTGGTTATGAATTGTAAAGTATGAATATCTATACATAGGATAAAATCCTTGGGAATAATGTAATGGGTCCACATTTTGAGGGACTAAATTACTACATAGAATTCATTGTCATAAGTGAAATTGAATTTGTCATTGAGATACAGCACTAGTTTATCTTCTTGGGTAAGGAAAGTTCTGATAGTTTTTCAACTAGGATTGCATTGTATGTGAAAGGGCCTTTGGAAATCAAGAAAAATAAAAAATATTTCTCTGGGATTTTCTTCTTTAAGAATTTTAATTCTTCTTCTGTTGTTTTCCATTTAAAAGGTTGTTGTTATTTTTTTTTGTATTGTATTCACAACAAATGCACAAGTGCCATTAAAATTTTGAATATATATATTTTTTTAAATAGAGATAACTATGGAAGCTTCTCACTTCATGGATTTCACCTTATCAAATTCCATTTTTATCCCTTCAAAAGTTCCTAAATAATCCAACTTTCTTTTAAGAAAAGAACACTTCTTCAGATTTATCAAAAATCGTTCCTTGTATAACTTCTTTAATAACAGTTGTTAAAATATGAAATTTTCCTTCTTAGTACGTATATACCCAAATATTGTACATAATACATAGCGGAAAACTATGAATAATCACACACACAACAATTAAAAATAGAGACAAGAATTTTAATGTGGTTCACCCAACCAATCTGGGCTACATCCACCAAACAGAGGTACCGAAAATATTATTAATCAACAGGAGCTTACAACAGCGGATTCACACATCTGCACTTCCTCTTCCTCACACCTCACATTGTTGAGCTCAACAGCGGAATAACTCAAATAAAAACATACAAAACACACAGCATTCAAACACACATAAAGACAGTAGATTTTTAACGTGGTTCACCCAACCAATCTGGGCTACGTCCACCTAACAGGGCATTGGAAATTTCATTCATCAACAGTAGAAATACAATAGCAGAGTATCCCATCTGCTCATCTCTTCCTCACAGCACATTCCTCATTATGCACACTTGCCTCTACGGGCTTACATTTTATAGCTGGAAATGGCAACAAACTCATAAATTCTCTCACAACAAATATAGGATGCATTAACTCCTCATCAAAAACTGATGGAGCCAATGTAGCAACAAATCCTATTATTGTCATCTACATGAGATTTTCCTCCAGATTTAATTAAAAATAAGAAATAAAATCTCAACAATCTCCACCTTGACAACAATTAGCCTGATACCCTGTTTCATTATTATTTTTTATCTTTTCTGTAAGCCAAGAGAAGCCAGACACCATCGTAGCTTCTCTAACAAAACTGGTTTCATGAATATGTCTGCACAGTTTTCCTTTGTATGCACCTTTTCAAGAGACAGTCCCCTTTCAGTGATAACCTGTCTTACAAAATGGTACTTGATAGGTATATGCTTTGATTTACTATGATAGGCGTGATTTTTAGCCAAGTGAATTGCACTTTGACTATCACAAAATAACTTGATGCTGTCCTGCAACCTACCAAACTCACCAAAGAAACCTTTCAACCAAAATGCTTCTTTGCAAGCATGCGAAGCAGCTATGTATTCTGCTTCTGTAGTGGATAAAGCAACAATGTTCTGTAGCTTTGACATCCAGCTAATAGCTCCACTTGCAAGAGTAAAGACATAACCTGAAGTTGACCTTCTCTTATCCAAATCACCTGCAAAATCAGAATCAACATATCCACAAACATATTCACTGCTCCTGTTATAAGTGATATAATAATCACTTGTGCCTCTCAAATACCGAAGCACCCATTTCACTGCTGACCAGTGCTCTTTTCCTGGATTTTCCATATACCTGCTGACAACCCCAACTGCATGTGAAATATCTGGTCGAGTACAAACCATCTCATACATCAAACAACCTACTACATTTGCATATGGAATTCAAGACATATATTCATTTTCTTCATTAGTGTTAGGACATAAACTTGAAGAAAGCTTAAAATGGGAAGCAAAAGGGACTGAAACAAGCTTCACATTGTTCATACCAAACCTCAAGAGTATCTTCTCAACATACTTCTGTTGTGATAGCCACAACTTACCATTTCTCCTGTCTCTGAAAATCTCCATGCCCAAAATCTGTCTTGCTACTCCTAGATATTTCATATCAAACGTCCTAGCCATCTGAGCCTTTAACCTGTTGATCTTTGTTATGCTTTTGCTTGCTAAAAGCATATCGTCAACATACAACACTAAGATAATGAACATGCCATTACTTAATTTCTTAAAGTAAACACAATGATCATATTCACTTCTTATATAATTCTGACTCATCATGAAAGAATCAAATTTCTTGTACCACTGTCGAGGCGACTGCTTCAGACCATACAATGATTTCTTGAGCCTGCAGACAAATTTCCTGTTGTGATTTTGAACAAACCCTTCTGGTTGTTCCATGTAAATCTCCTCATCTAAATCTCCATGTAAAAAAGTAGTTTTAACTTCTAGTTGCTGTAATTCTAAATCAAGTAAAGCAACTAATGCTAACACAATCCGAATTGAAACAATTTTCACAACTGGTGAAAAAATCTCATGAAAGTCAACGCCTGCTTTCTGAGAAAACCCTTTTGTGACCAGCCTTGCTTTGTACCTGTCTTCTGTATCATCAACACCCTTCTTCTATTTGTAAACCCACTTACATCCCACAATTTTTCTGTCTTTAGGAAGTTCTTCCAGATCCCATGTGGCATTCTTCGCTAATGCCTTCATCTCGTCCTTCATAGCCTCTTTCCACTTACCACTGTTTGAACCTTCTATAGCTTCCTGATAGCACAAAGGTTCATCATCGTTAGCAGTTAAAGAAACTGAAGTAACATAATCATCATACCTTTTAGGAAGTCGTCTGATTCTCGTAGACCTCCTTAAATATGTTTATGGTACTTCTACAATTTGCTGATTATTATCTGTAGGAACTTCTTCATGATCAGCATCTGAAACACGTTCATGATCTGCATCTGAAACTTGTTCATGATCTGAATCTAAAACTTGTTCATCTGGACTATCATCAGTTTTTGAACTGGTTTCAAACTGAATGTGTTGAAGCTTATATTCATTATCATGTTTCAATTCATCATCTACATCTGGATTTTCAAGTGAGGATTCATTAAATTTAACATCTCTGTTAATGATGATCTTGTGAGTAGTAGGATACCACAACCTGTATCCCTTATTTCCATCACCATATCCAACAAAGATATATCTTTTTGATTTACGATCTAACTTAGAACGCTGATGTTTCGGAACTAGAGCATATGCATCACAACCAAAAACTTTCAGTTTAGAATAATCACATGGATAACCTTTCCATACCTCTTGAGGAATTTTTCATCCTATTGCAGTTGATGGAGATCGATTTACCAAGTAACAAGCTGTAGAAACTGCTTCTGTCCACAATTCCTTCTGCAAGTTGGCGTTACTAAGCATACTTCTTTCTCTCTCTAAGAGAGTCCTGTTCATGCGTTCAACAACTCCGTTTTGCTGAGGAGTATCTATAGTGGTTTTATGTCTTTCGATCCCAGCATCCTTGCAATAATTATCAAATTCCTTTGAAGTAAACTCACCACCATTGTCAGTGCTTAAACATTTAATGGTTCTTCCAGTGATGTTGTCAACTAAAGCTCTAAACTGTTTGAAAACTGTGAACACGTCAGACTTCTTCTTTAACATGTAGACCCACACTTTTCTAGAGAAATCATCAATAAAAGATACAAAATATGACGATCCTCCATATGAGGTTGTAGGAGATGGACCCCAAACATCAAAATGGATATAATCAAGAATTCCCTTACTAGTATGTTTTCCAATTTTAAACTTTTGCTTGCTTTGTTTCCCAAACAGACAATGTTTGCAGAAATCTAACTTAGAAGATTTTAAACTAGGAAGTAACTTACGATCAGACAAAATTTTTAATCCTCTTTCGCTCATATGGCCCAACCTTTGATGCCATAAATGAATAGAATTATTGTCGTTTTCAGATACTGTAGAAGCATGATTTGACTCTGTTCTTCCTTCTAATTGATAAAGATTTCCAACCCTCTTTGCTTTCATTACTAGTAAAATTCCTTTATAAAATTTCATTACTCCACCTTGAATAAAGGTTTTATATCCATTAGTGTCTAGTACTCCTAGTGAAATGAGGTTTTTTCTTAGTTCAGGTACATGTCTTACATCAGTTAGAATTTTATTTGTCCCATCAAACATTTTAATCTGGACGCTTCCAATTCCCACAATATTACATGAGGCATCATTTCCCATATAAACCATTCCATCATCGATAGATTTATAATTTTTAAACCACTCTCTATGAATGCACATGTGATTTGATGCACCAGAATCTAACAACCAATGTTGATCATGATTAGACAAACTAACTGATAACACTTCATCAATCATACCTGAAATCGATGCCGAACCTGTATCTGTCGTGTTTGCTTCTTTCTTCTCTGTCAAAGAGTCTTCTTTGGATGTTTGCTGTCTCTTCCAACAGTCCTTCTTCAAATGTCCTGATTTGCCACAAAACCAACACTTTACCTTACTCTTCTTCCCTTTCGATTTTGAACGCGAGTTGTTGTGCTTACTAAAGCGTCTTTCTTTAGAACAACCTCTGACCATCATTACTTCTGATGTGGAGGTTTCTGAATTTGACCTCTTCCTTGTTTCTTCGGACAGCAAACCTCCAACAACATCATCAAATTCAAGGGTTTCTGATGAACTAAGACTTATAGAAGTAACAAAATGATCCCATGACTCGGGTAACGAGCATAATAAAGTGACAGCTTTATCTCCTGATTCAAATTTTACTTCTATACTTTCTAATTGCACCAGGAGAGTATTAAAGGTATTCAGATGATCATTTATCGTCATACCTTCTTTCATGCGCAAGCTGTACAACTGTCGCTTCAGAAGAATCCTATTGGTTAAGGATTTTGTCATGTATAGCTTTTCAAGCTTTGACCACAAACCAGCAACAGTTTTCTCTGACACGATGTTAAACAAAACATCATCTGCCAAACACAGTCGAATGTCGCTCAGTGCTCTTTCATCTAGATCACTCCATTCATCATCTGTCATGGTGTAAGGTTGTTTGGATTTTCCCAACAGCGCCTTCGCCACGCCTTGTTGCACGAGTAGATCATACATCTTCACTTTCCAGATCTCGAAGTTGTTTTTGCCATTAAAATTCTCGATCTCAAACCAGGAACTTTGTGTTTTTGCCATTTTTAGTAGCTCGTGTCACAAAAAAAACAACCTCCAATTTCAACTTTTTAATAAAGAATGCCCTTTTTAATAAAAAATGCGTTTAAAAAAAAAAATACCCTTCACCTTCCTCTAAAGTGCCTCTCACTTCATACCATATGCAAATGGTATTAAATAACTAAAAAAAAGAGTCAAATCGATTTTTTAAACCACCACTTCCAAAATCGATTTATTGTGACCACTTCATAAAATACCATGTGCAAATGGCATTATTAAATGTCAAATCGATTTTAAAGAAATACTATCATACAAATCGATTTATTCTAATGGGCCACCCTTAATATAATCGATTTATTGTTTTGAATACACATTGACTCAATGTAAAACATTTTTAGAGTCAATTCAATACAAATATAAATCGATTTTAAAAAACAAAACGACTTCTTAATACCATGATGTTAAAATCGACTTTTTTGTTTTGTTTTGTTCAGAGGCATAAACCAGCGTTATAAAGACTGCATATTGACTTAACTTCGCATTAGCTTAAAACTTCAAATTGACTTACGCTTTATTGACACATATCTTCAAAATTTCAATCGACTTTAACACGGACAGTTCAACCATATTGCTTCAACGTTGTGAGTCTTCTCCATTCAACGCTGTTCAAAATTTCAAATTCGGCTAATTGGTCCACGGCAGTCTGCGCACATCAAAAAAATGGCCACGACTTCTGCAATCGCATACGCAGATGAATTTCACGGCTCAGAGCTTCAAGTCATGGTCAGGTTGAATAGTTCATAAATTCTCATGGTGTACAATGTCAGCTCTTTCGATTTACGGCTCTGCTTGACTCTTCCACACGGACAGAAGATTTCAACACAACGCCATTCAGCAAAACCACCGTTCAACAAAAACCCACAGCTGGTCTTCGACACACAGATCAATTAGACAGCTCAACAATACCCTCTGATACCAATTGTTGAGCTCAGCAGTGGAATAACTCAAATAAAAACATACAGAACACACAACATTCAAACACACATAAAGACAACATATTTTTAACGTGGTTCACCCAACCAATCTGGGCTACGTCCACCTAACAGGGCATTGGCAATCTCATTCATCAACAACATAAATACAATAGCAGAGTATCTCATCTGCTCAGCTCTTCCTCACAACACATTCCTCATTATGCACACTTGCCTCTACGGGCTTACATTTTATAGATGGAAATGGCAACAAACTCATAAATTCTCTCACAACAAATATAGGATGCATTAACTCCTCATCAGAAACTGATGGAGCCAATGTAGCAACAAATCCTATTGTTGTCACCTACATGAGATTTTCCTCCAGATTTAATTAAAAATAAGAAATAAAATCTCAACACACATCTCATATATTTTTCCACTACAGGCTTGAAATTTATACATGAGAGAAGAAACTAAATAATTAATTCTATCACAACAAAATAGGATAGAATATCTCATCATCAGGATTTGATGCAATCAGTTTAAGAACAAATCCTATTGTTGGCATTATGCATGAGATTTTAGCCAAATTAGTATACAAAAAATCTCAAAAATCTCCACATTGAAAACAATTAGCCTGATACCTCATTTTTGTTTATTCTTTTCATTTTTTCTGCAAGCCAAGAGAAGCCAGACACAATTTTAACTTCTCTAATAAAACTAGTTTCGTGAACATGTCTACACAATTTTCCTTTGTATGCACTTTTTCAAGAGAGACTCCTTGTTTAGTGATAACCTGTCTTATAAAATGGTACTATATAGGTATATGCTTTGATTTACTATGATAGGATGGATTTTTAGCCAAGTGAATTCCACTTTTACTATCAAAAAATAACTTAATGTTGTCTTGCAACCTACCAAATTCACCAAACAAACCTTTTCAACCAAACTGATTCTTTGAAAGCATCTGAAGAAGCTATGTATTAAGCTTCTGTAGTGGATAAAGAACAATGTTTTGTAGCTTTGACATCCAGCTAATAGCTCCACCTACAAGAGTAAAGACATATCCTGAAGTTGACCTTCTCTTATCCAAATCACCTACAAAATCAGAATCAACATATCCACAAAAAAATTCACTACTCTTGTCATAAATGATACAATAATCACTTCTGCCTCTCAGATACTGAAGCACCCATTTCACTGTTGACTAGTGTTCTTTCCCTGGATTTGCCATATACCTACTAACAACCCCAACTGCATGCGAAATATTTTGTCGTGTACAAACCATCGCTTACATCAAAGTTCCTATTGCATTAGCATAACGTATTCGAGACATATATTCCTTTTCTTCATTTGTATTAGGACATAAACTTGAAGAAAGCTTAAAATGGGAAGCTAAAGGGATTGAAACTAGCTTCGCATTTCTCATACCAAACCTTAAGAGTATTTTCTAAATATACTTCTATTGTGATAACCACAGCTTACCATTTCTCCTATCTCTGAAAATCTCCATGCCCAAAATCTGTCTTGCTACTCCTAGATCTTTCATATCAAATGTCCTAGCCATCTCAGCCTTTAACCTGTTGATCTCATTTATGCTTTTCCTTTCGAAAAGCATATCGTCAACATATAATACTAAGATAATGAACATGCCATTACTTAATTTCTTAAAGTAAACACAATGATCATATTCACTTCTTATATAATTTTGACTCGTCATGAAAGAATAAGATTTCTTCTACCATTGTCTCGGCAACTACTTCAGACCATACAATGATTTCTTGAGCTTGCAGACAAATTTCTTGTTGCAATTTTGAACAAGCCCTTCAGGTTGTTCCATATAAATCTCTTCATCTAGATCTCCATGTAAGAATGTAGTCTTAACATCTAGTTGTTGTAATTCTAAATCAAGTAAAGCAACTAATGCTAAGACAATCCAAATTGAAGCAATTTTAACCAAAGGTGAAAATATCTCATGAAAGTCAATTCCTGATTTCTGAGAAAAACCTTTCACGACCAGCCTTGCTTTGTACCTATCTCCTTTATCATCAACACCCCTTTTCAATTTGTAAGCCCATTTACATCGTACAATTTTTTTTGTCTTTAGAAAGTTCTACGAGGTCCCATGTAGCATTCTTGTCTAATGCATTCATCTCATCCTTCATAGCTTCTTTCCACTTATCACTGTTAGAACCTTCTATAGCTTCCTGATAGCATAAAGGTTCATCCTCATTAGTAGTTAAAGCAGCTAAAGTAACAAAATCATCATACCTTTTAGGAGGATGTCTGATTCTCGTGGGCCTTCTTAAATATGTTTCTAGTTCTTCCAAAATTTGCTGATTATTATCTGTAGGAACTTCTTCATGATCTTCATCTGAAACTTGTCAATCTCTACTATCATCAGTATTTGAACTGGTTTCAAACTGAATATGTTGAAACTTAGGTACATTTTCCCATTTCCATTTATTATCTACATCTAGATTATCAAGTGAATATTCATTGAATGTAACATATCTGTTAGTGATGATTTTGTGAGTTGTAGGATCCCACAACATGTATCCCTTAATCCCATCACCATATCCAAAAAAGATATACCTTCTTGATTTAGGATCTAATTTAGAATGCTAATGTTTCAGAATTAGAGCATATGCATGACAACCAAAAAATTTCAGTTTAGAATAATCACAAGGATGACCTTTCCATACCTGTTGAGGAATTTTTCATTCTATTGGAGTTGATGGTGATCGATTTATCAAATAGCAAGCTGTAGATACTACTTCTGTCCATAATTCCTTCTGTAAATTTGCATTACTGAGCGTACTTCTTTCTCTTTCTAAGAGAGTCTTGTTCATCCGTTCAACAACTCCATTTTGCTGAGGAGTATAAGTAGTAGTTCTATGTATTTCGATCCCAACTTCCTTGCAATAGATATCAAATTCCTTTGAAGTAAACTCACCACCATTTTCAGTTCTTAGACATTTAGTGGTTCTTTTAGTGATATTTTCGACTAATTCTCTAAACTTCTTGAAAAATGTGAATACATCGAACTTTCTTTTTAACATGTAGACCCATACTTTCATAGAGAAATCATCAATAAAAGATACAAAATATGATGATCCTCCATATGAGGTTGTAGGAGATGGACCCCAAACATCAGAATGGATATAATCAAGGATTCCTTTACTAGTATGTTTTCCAGTTTTAAATTTTTTCTTGCTTTGTTTTCCATATATACAATGTTTGCAAAAATCTAACTTAAAAGACTTTAAACTAGGAAGTAACATATGTTCAGATAAAATTTTTAATCCTATTTCGCTCATATGGCCCAACTGTTGATGCCATAGTCGAATAGAATCATTTTCATTGTCAGATATAGTAGAAGCATGATCTGATTCTGCTCTTCCTTCTAACTGAAAAAGATTTCCAACCTTCTTCGCTTTCATTACTAATAGGATTCCTTTGTAAATTTTCAATACTCCACCTTGAATAAAATTTTTATATCCATTCGTGTCTAACACTCTTAGAGAAACAAGATTTTTTCTGAGTTTAGGCACATGTCTTACATCAGTTAAGATTTTATATGTCCCATTAAACATTTTAATATGGATGCTTCCAATTCCAACAAAATTACATGAAACATCATTGCCCCTATAAACTACTCCATCATTAATTGACTTATAATATTTAAACCATTCTTTATGAATGCACATGTGATTGGACGCACCAGAATATAATAGCCAATGTTGATCATGATTTAACAAATTAACTGATAGAAATTCATCACTTATACCTGAACCAGATGCCGAACTTGAACCTGTATCTGTCATGTTTTCCTATTTACTTTTTGTTGAAGAGTCTCCTTTGGATGTTTGCTGCCTCTTCCAACAGTCCTTCAAATCTCCCAATTTTCCGCAAAAACAACATTTTAGCTTACTCTTCTTCCCTTTCGATTTTGACCGAGAGTTGTTTTTCTAACCGAAGTTTTTTTCTTTAGTTCGGCCTCTAACCATCATTGCTTCTAATGTAGAGGTTTCTAAATCTGACCTTTTTCTAGTTTCTGCAGACAGCATAGCTCCAACAACATCATCAAATTCAAGGGTTTCTGATGAACTAAGACTTATAGAAGTAACAAAATGATTCCATGACTCAGGCAACGAGCATAATAAAGTTACAACTTTATCTTCTAAATCAAATTTTACTTCTATGCTATCTAATGCACCAAGAAAGTATTAAAGGTATTCAAATGATCAGTTATTGTCGTACCTTCCTTAATGCACAAGCTGTACAACTGTATTTTAAGAAGAATCCTATTTGTTAAGGATTTTGTCATGTATAGTTTTTCTAGCTTTGTCCATAGACCAGCAGCTGTTTTCTCTGACATGATGTTAAATAAAACATCATCCACCAAACACAATTGTATGCCACTCAGTGGTCTATCGTCGATGTCACTCCATTCATCATCTGTCATGGCAAGAGGTTGTTTGGCTTTTCCCAAAAGTGCCTTTGCCACACTTTGTTGTATGAGTAAATCATGCATCTTGACTTTCCAGATTTCGAAGTTATTCCTCCAATTAAAATTCTTGATCTCAAATTAAGAATTGGATAAAAAATTCCCTTGTTTAAACATGAAATTATTAATTAATTGGATACCATAATGTGCTATAAATCGAGATTTTTACCTCTAGTAGCAATTCTTATCCTCCATGCAGCAGCTATGAAAAGTTAAATATATATATATATATATATATATATATTTGAAAGAAGAATGTCTTATTATATAGACAAAAAAATGGTAAATCAAACCACACTCTTCATCAAACATATACCCCAGTTCAATTCTGCGTGAAAATTAAGAAAGTAGGAATTTAGATTTAATGCTACAACACCTGCTCACGACGCTCCTCCCACTTAAAACCGTAAAGCCAAACTATTTAGTTACGCAAATCCACAAATCGTTTATTATGATAACTTGTTTACTTCCCATGGCTCTTCCTTCCGATTGCAGTGGTTTGTGACTTAATTGAATCTCCTCCACAATAGATCATGTCTTACACAGAAATTCAGAATAATTATCCAAACGCATAATTCAAAAACTTATCCAGCCAACCTGAAATCCATTGACACACCTCCCGCTCAGTAGACATGTTTTCGATCTCATTGATCTGATTAGATCAAGGGCATACAGAATTGCTACTTTTGGTACAGTGGTAAATCCTCTAGCTCACAGTGCTCACGGTGCATTCCTGCTCCAACGCTTGACTATGAATCAGAATGCTGAGGCTAATCATTAGGTTGATGGTCCCGGGTGGATCTGATTCAACATAATCCATCCATTCTTAATCATGTGCCATCCAAGCATTCACAAAAACCAGAACTACGATGTTCATACCAAGCAATGGACCGATACCAATCTAGAAGCAATTTGTGCGACAAACTCGACAGATCAACATTTAGTTGGAGTAGCGCCCCTCCACCGGGAAAATCAGCACTGAGGAGAATGTCACTTAGGAAAGTTGAAATAACAATCAGAGTTCTCTCTCCAGTACTAATGATCGCCATTACACACCGATTCAGATCTCATCTCTTCCACCAGCTCACGACATAGTGGATACACTCACGCGCTGCTCATCCATGAGCACAACAGAATACACCTAATTTTTTTGCAACAAGGAGTGAATCCACTTTAAGCTCTGATACCAATTGTACAGAATATACAGCGGAAAACTATGAATAATCACACACACAACAATTAAAAATAGAGAAAAGAATTTTAATGTGGTTCACCCAACCAATCTAGGCTACATCCACCAAACAGAGGTACCAGCAATCTTATCACTGAACAAGAGATTACAACAACATATTTTCACATTTGCACTTCCTCTTCCTCACACCTCACATCTCATATATTTTTCCTCTACAGGCTTACGATTTATAGATGAGCGAAGAAACTGAATAATTAATTCTATCACAACAAAATAGGATAGAATATCTCCTCATCAGGATTTGATGCAATCAGTTTAGGAACAAATCCTATTGTTGGCATTATCCATGAGATTTTAGCCAAATTAATATATAAAAAATCTCAACAAAGATATCCTTTAAATAACAAATCATGAGCTTACTAACGAATTTTTTGAGGAAATCATTCATGAGCCTCATATTTCTTTGATTATTTCACACCATATTTACCAAATCCTTCAAGTATTTCATACCATATTTACCAAATCCGTTCGTACGGCTGAACAAAAATCTAAAATTCAAAGGGTCACTTCGATTTTCAAATTATGTGAATTTGAATACGGTAAGGTGCATTAGATATTAGGTTCACGATATTATGTTCATATTTCTAAATATAATCATAGTTACCAAATTCAAATTCGAATCCAATTCAAATTCGATACGATAAATATTAAATAAAAAATCGACACTATACATCTTAAATATTTAAATATATATAATTCATTTCTTATAAGTGTAATGATTTCTACACATTTTCTTCTCATTCATTTTAAAATTTAAATGTGTTTTAATAATTTTGAGTAAATATAAACATTTTTAAAAATACAAAACCACAATTGTTAATCTTTATATATTTTCAAAGCTCAAAATTATATCTCTCCTTAGACTTTTGTAATTAATACATATTTTAAAATTAAATATTCAAAACTAAAAATTATATTTCTCCTTAATTCCAATTAATATCTAAAATTCTTTCTAATTAATAAATATTGAAAATGAGGGTTTCTCCACAGTGCATTATATTATATATCATTTTTTTGATTCAACTGCGTTAAGTAATTCATTCATCTACGATCACTTGCATGAGAGGTAACTAATTTTTCATGATTTTTCAATAGTCCACTTACACTTATTGCATCGAGTGATGCTCACAGGGGTGAAGAAGTGGGATTGAAACTTTATCACCATAAGTTAGCACCACTGAAGTTATGTGGTGTTAATGTGGTGTAAATGTTTATGTATTATCTTAAAAATGAATTATATCACCATAAGTTAGCACCAATTACGTTATGTGGTGTTAATGTGGTGTAAATGTTTATGTATCATATTAAAAATGAAGTATATAGTCACCATATTTCACAGATAATTTAGCACCATTCTTACTATGTGGTGTTAAAGTGAAATAATTTTTTATTGATCTTATTGGAAGTGGAGTATATCACCATATATTTAAAGAAATGGTGTATTCTATATTGTGAAGTTCTATAAAGTAGGTTAGTTAACTTTGTGTATGCCATGTTGGTATGTACAAGTGGATTTATTAATGTGAATTGTCAACATAACTATAAAAAAATTACAAATATTTATATTATGAATATATAAATTAGAATTAAACTCACAAATATTTATTTTATAATATTTATTTGTTTGTCATGTTTACATGTAAAACTAAAATTCAAAGTAATTGTTTTCCAAATATTTTATTTTAATTATTTACTTTTTATATTATTCTCATTTTGCACCATAAATACAACAAATTCAAAGTAATTGTTTTCTAAATATTTTATTTCAATTATTTACTTTTTATATTATTCTCATTTTGCACCATAAATACAACAAATTCAAAATAATTGTTTTCTAGATATTTTATTTCAATTATTTACTTTTTATATTATTCTCATGAGAAAATAAATACACAGAACCATATTACATAATTATTTATTTTATGAGTAAGCCAATTGAGATAAATATTTTTATATTATTGCAATTTCAAAATAAAATAGGGGTGAATTCGATGGAGTTGGGTTACTCTTTTTTGGAAGAACTTCCGTTCCAAAGGTTGAAAATATATCTTTGTGAGGGTATTTTTTAAGCCCTCCATCAAAGCTTTTAAAAGGTCCATCTAGGACTAAATAAAACCCGGAATTAAACTACGTAGCTCCATTGTGCTATGGAGCTTGATGGAGACACATAGCTTGATAGAGCTACAATATGTACATGTGCCATTAATTTTTTCTTCAACTTAATGATAGTGTTTTATGGGCTCATGGCATTGAGAATCCAATAGTATTGCACATGGTATAGTATGGTTTGCATTTTTATATTATACTTAGTACATTTTTTATTATTTATTTACATATATGTATGTATGTAATTTTAGAATTTGTTATTGTTATTAATTTTATACATTTTATAGTGTTTTTGTTTTTTTTAAAGCTGGGTAGGACTCCTTTTTCATTCATTTTATAAACACAAAAAACTAGATTTACCAGTTTGGTGGTCTAAACCCGCCCTGAGCGGGGAACTAAGTCTGTTGGCCACCTGATGGCATGGTATGCCATCCAAAAATAAGGTTTTGAGTCTGTCATACTAAAAAAACAAAGCCTCGATACTCACACATATACAGTTTCTCACAGATTGACTAACATATTTACTGGATCCTAGAAATTTAAATGTTTTTCACATATAAATACTAAGAAAAAAGGTAGATTAGAATAATCATGAACTACTTAGCCTCATCTGGAAGCAAAGCTGACTCTACTGGTGCTGGATCCTGAACCGAGGTACCAACCTGCTCAAAAGGCTTGGAAATACATTGGAGGTGGTAGTCAATACACTTAAGGCGCCCATCCTATTTCCTCAGCTGGAACTTGATATTATCGAACTCACTCTTGTAGTCTGGGAAGTCTTGGGCTAATTTCACCAAGCTCATAGAGATTTGCTCCAAGGCTTTTCCAACGATGCTCTTGATAGGCCAATAAAGATACAGTGTCTGCTTGAATTATGTTAGTCTGCTCCTTGTTTGTCCCAAATTTGGTATTAAACCTCTCCATTCCTTAGTATCCATCTTTGTCTCTGCATGTCTATTTATGTTAGCTTCCCATTTTTCAATGAGCTTTTAAATTTCCTCTGATTTTTTCTCATGGTATGGTTTCATTGCCTCTTAGATCACATTGATTGTAGGCCTCCTTCCTCTCAGCTTCCTCAGGGGTGAGCTTGGTTTCGCTTCTACCGCCTTCTCTTTATCTTTCCATCCATGTCCTCAAGCTGCAAGGCTCTTGGAATGGTCACGAGTGGAGCATGCTATCCCACAATATTTGACTTGGTTTCCGAGTAGGTGACTTGTCCACACAATAAAACAAAGGCATAATTCCATATAATGAAAATGATAAAAGGTACATGCATCCCAGTTATCAAAAGAAAGGTGACCTGGGGGCCTCTTCCCAGGACTTCTCCCCTTCTCATCCCTATGTGGACCCATCACCCTCATACCCTACTTAATTTCTGCCACCCCCTGTCCCTAAGGTCGCACGCACCCCATAAATTATCCCCATAACCAAAATATCTCATGCCTTCCTTCAATCTCGTGACCTCCCATCTGGTGTCCTCTCTCTCATCATACCTCCCACCCTCGAAATTGACAAAGGAGGTGTCACTGCCCATTTCTCGGGCCTAAGTGGAATTCCCTCTCCCATTCCTCATGTGAATTGAGCCCAAGTAGCTCAATGTTGTATAAACTAGCAAATCCTTTGAACTAAACACAACACATGACTACTCCTTAACTCTATACCCTGGCAGGATTGCCTGACCCCTCGCCATTCCATCTTGTTGGAATCCCTTACCTGACAGACTCACACTCAGGTGCAAGTTAAGGACATGCCTAATTCCTACTCTGACACAGAGGCATAGACCCAAAATAACCCAAACCTTCCCCCAACTAGAGTCGTAATGGTTTTGCTCTCCCCTACCCAGCAGAAGACTATACCAGTCCAGTTTAATCACCTTAGGCTCCCATAGAGACTGACCCAAATCATAAACATAAACATGGCATGAATAAGGGAGAGGAAACCAAGCACATACCTGAGTTTCATCATGGTGGAACTGTAATGGAGGTTTCTTCTCTCATTGTCACACCTGCACCAAAGTCTTTCGTCATAAAAAAACCCCCACACCTTCCTCCACCCTGTTTTAAGCTCTATGCGCGGGCCTTTGTCTTGCTACCTGACCTCGTGTTGCATGTGAAAATATAGCATGCCACCCTTGCCACTCATGTGGAAGGGGGTTGGCTTCAAGCCAAGGGACACTACCATTAACAGTGGTGGGAGGGTTGGTCTTCCTCATTACACCCTGATCGGGGAGCTGAGTCCGAGAACTATGGCTGAGCTCTACCCTCTGACCTGTCCTGCTCTTTGATGCTCTGCAGCTTGATCCATCATTCTTCCTTGAGATTAGGAGGCATGATTCATTCAATAGGTTCATTCAGGTGAGCACAACCATAATTTTTTAAGAGGTCAGCTACTCTGTTTCCTTCCCTCCTTACATGGGTGATAATGATATAATAAAATTTCTTGTTTGTGTCCTCCAATCCCTGCACATGTGAATAAATACACCATATTTGGCTTAGTTTTCCCCGCTTCGTTCCTTGATTATTTTTTTTGAGAGTGTCCGTACCCAATTGAGAGTCTCCTTTGATTACTAGCTTTCTATATCCTATCCTGATGGCCAGAGGAGACCATGGTGCACTCCTATGAATTATGCTTCATTGTTGATGGCAAAGTGACATGAGTCATCATATATGAATCTTGTTGTGCCATTATGATCTCGAAAAATCCCTCCAACCCCTACTTGCCCTGGATTGCCTTTCGAGGCTCCATTAAAGATGAGTTTGATGAATCCTTCGAGAGGAGATTTGAAGATCCTGATGATGTCCCCTATGCGAGGGATAGCTTTCCAAGAAGCTGGGGAGACCATGCTAGGTGCTAGATTGAGGCCTTGAAGAATTCTTTCTTCCTGAGGAGCCATTTTCCAATCATCTCGCATACATTTCTCCGAGAGGATGCACTAGTAGAAAATGATGAAATTAGTGACTAGGTGACTAAAAAATTTTGTCACCACAATTATTTCAAGTGAATTAATACTAAATTTGATCAATTTCAAGTGGCCAAAATAAAAATGACTAATTTATTCTAGGGTTAAAATATATGACTAGTTGAATTTATTGTACCAACTAGCATGCACTCTGACTGGTCAAGAGCGAGATGACCTACCTGCGACCTCCCAACCGACATGGCATTAAGAAGGGGACCCAAGGCTCCCCTTCCTCCTCCTTTAGAAGTCCTTGAATTAAAGAAACTAACAGCAGCTAGCAAGAAGCGCCCTATGACTGGATCTCAGCAATTTTTCATGAAGAAGCTGCATAGCATCCATTTGGTATCCCTTCAAATTGAAGAAACTTGTCGATATGCATCGAACCTAGATGAAATAGGGCTCATTGGATATTTTAATGGCCTTTGGCCCTCTCCCAAAGCTGTGGAAGATTGGGTGCAGAGGAACTGGATTCCTTTAGTCTCGAAAGGCATCAAAAGCCACTTCGTAGGCCAAGGATATTTTGTTTTTGTTTCTGAGAATGTGGAAGACATAAGCCTCATCTTCAGGAATGGCCCATATTTTATGGGTCCTAAGGGACTATACTTAAATAAATGGACCCCTAATTTATATCATGCTCAATATGTGCCTTCAACTATTCTATTATGGGTAAGCCTTCCACATCTCCCACTGCAATGCTGGAACCAGAAGTCTCTCCAAACCATTGGCAATAACCTTAGAAAGTATATTGATCAAGTAGTGAGAAAAGATCAATACTCATGCATACATATATGTGTCAAGGTGGATTTGGAAGTTGGGCTACCTAAAGCTCTCAAACTAACAGTTGTTGACTGGACCCATATCTAGGAGATGGATTATGAGCAACTTCCTTTTAAATCCATGCACTGTCATGACTATGGCCATTTTGCAAGGCACACTAGTACATTTGGTCAAAATTGCAACAATTTAGTTTTGACACTTTTGAAGTATTGTCAGAAATTTCCCCAGTTTTCATCAAATTTTCAAATCTCACTAAAAACTGTCACTCTAGCGACATTTTTGGAGTATTGTCGGAACAACAACGTTTAGGAAAATCGTCTGAATACCGACGTTACATGAAAAATTGTCGGAATACCGACGTTACAAGAAAAATCATCGGTATTGTGACATTTAGGAGACTGCCGTCGGTCTTGCAACGTTGAAGGAAACCATCGATCTTGCGACATTGAGGGAAAAACCATCAGAATACAGACATTTAAAGGCCTATGATAAAGTTTATATTACAACTCTCAAGCTAAATAATTTGATTTGTACTTTTTGTTTGGGGTAGCATTTAATTTACTACATATCGGAAAACACATGACATTCAATGATGCACTTAAGTAAAAAAAAAAAATTATAGACATTGTGACTATGCATTTCAAAATACTATAGAGAAAGTAGGTTTTAATACCTAGAATGAATTTAAATTATTGCATCACTCAACAAATTTTTGTTCTATCTTGAAATTTTGTTTTACCATCGATAGGGGTTGTTTGATCTCATAGTGCACCATTATATGGTGGGATACATTAAGGGTTGACATGAAATGTTGTAGGCTGAGCTCTTAGTGTTGAGGAATATTGTGGATGTTAAAAAGTAAAATATTTGGTTTACTTTTTTTTAAATATGTTTAGTAATTTACTTTTATTTTTATTTTTAATTTCGTTTGAGGAAGACTATATCAATTTTTCTAAGTTGTGACCGCACAGGTGCCTTTTTCACATTGGTGCAGTCCGTTTTCCATTTGCGCCGTTGTGCCTTCACTCAGTCGGGTGTGTCGTGCCAGGGCGCCCGACCAAACGTGTTCGGGATGGGTTGTTTCATTTGAGGGTGCCCACCAAGACGTGTTCTGGTCTGGTTGGGTTGTTTCGTTTGAGGATGGCCACCCAAATGCGCTCGGGTCAGGTCGGGTCATTTCATTTGAGGGCGCCCGCCCAAATGCGTTCAGGTCGTTTCATTTGAGGGCGCCCGCCCAAACATGTTCGGGTCGGGTTGGGTTGCTTCATTTGAGGGCACCTGCCCAAACACATTTGGGTTGTGTCGGTCGTTTCATTTGAGGGCACCCGCCCAAATGCATTCTGGTCGGGTCAGATTTTTTCGTTTGAGGGCACCCAGCCAAACACGTTTGAGTCGGGTTGTTTCATTTGAGGGTGACAGTATCAAATTTTCTAAGTTGTGACTACATCGGTGCCTTGTGCATGTTTTTTCGGCTCGTTTTTCATTTGCTCCCTTGTGCCTTCATTCGGTTGGGTGCACCCTATGGGGGCGCCAACCCAAACGCATTTGGGTCAGGTTGGGTTGTTTCGTTTAAGGGCGGTCGTATCAAATTTGCTAAGTTGTGACCATGCACAGGTGGATTTTGTACATTCGTGCAGCTTGTTTACCGTTTTCTCTCTTGTGCCTTCGTTTGGTCATGTGCGTCATTTCACGCCATACGAGGGCACCCGCCCAAACGCGTTTGGGTAGAGTCGTTTCGTTTGAGGGAAACCATATCAAATTTTCTAACTTGTGACTGCATGAGTGCCTTGTGCATGTTCGTGCGGCCCATTTTTCGTTTTCTCCCTTGTTCCTTCGTTTGGTTGGGCACGCCATGTCGTTTTGTTTGAGGGCACTCGCCTAAACTCATTCGGGTTAGGTAATTTTGATTGAGGGCGCTTGCCCAAAGGTGTTTAGGTCGAGTCGTTTCGGTTGAGGGTGCCAACCCAAACACCTTTGGGTCGGATCGTTTCGGTTGAGGGCGCCCATATCTAATTTGCTAAGTTGTGACCACACGTGTGCCCTGTGCACGTTCGTGCAGCCCATTTTCCATTTTCTCCCTTGTGCCTTCATTTGGTCGTGCACATAGTGTCGTGCCATGTTAGGGCGCCTGCCCAAACGCGTTCGGGTTGGGTTGTTTCATTTTAGGGTGGATGTATCAAATTTTCTAAGCTGTAACTACACAGGTGCCTTATGCACATTCATGCAGTCCATTTTCCGTTTTCTTCCTTCTGCCTTCGTTCGATCGAGTGTGCCGTGTAATTTTGTTTGAGGGCACCCGCCGAAACCTGTTCGAGTCAGGTCGTTTTGGTGGAGGGCGCCCACCCAAACACATTTGGGCCAGGTCGTTTTAGTTGAGGGTCAGGTTATTTCAGTTGAGAGTGCCCGCCCAAACACATTTGGGCCAGGTCGTTTTAGTTGAGGGTGCTTGTATCAAATTTGTTAAGTTGTGAAAGCACGAGTTCCTTGTGCACATTCGTGCGGCCCGTTTTCTATTTGCTCCCTTATGCATTCATTCGGTTGTGCCGGTCATGTGAGGGCGCCTGCACAACGTGTTCAGGTTATTTCATTTGAGGGCAGTCGTATCAAATTTGCTAAGTTGTGACCGCATAGGTGCCTTTTGCATGTTCGCGCGGCCATTTTTTTTTCTCCATTGTGCCTTCGTTTTGTCATGCATGTCATGTTGTGCCATGTGATGGCACCCGCCCAAATGCGTTCGGGTCATTTCGTTTCGTTTGAGGGTGGTTGTATCAAATTTTCTAAGTTGCGATCGCACGGGTGCCTTGTGCACGTTCATGAGACCAATTTTCCATTTTCTCCCTTCTGCCTTCCTTCAGTCAGACGTGCCATATCATTTTGTTTGAGGGCGCTCACCCAAACTTGTTCAGGTCAGGTCATTTCGGTTGAGGGCGCCTGCCCAAACGAGTCCGGGTTGGGTTGCTTCGGTTGAGGGCACCTGCCTAAACACATTTGGGTCGTGTCGTTTCGGTTGAGGGCACACGTATCGAAATTTCTAAGTTATGACCACACGGGTGCCTTGTGCACGTTCGTGCGGCCCATTTGCCATTTGCTCCCTTATGCCTTTGTTCGTTCAGGCGCACTGTGTCATTTCATTTTAGGGTGCCTGCCCAAACCCATTCGGGTTGGGTCGGGTCATTTCGGTGGAGGGCGGCCACCCAATCGCGTTCATGTCGAGTCATTTCCGTTGAGCGTGCTTGCCCAAAAGCGTTTAGGCTCGGTCATTTCGGTTGACGGCACCCGTATCAAATTGGCTAACTTGTGACTGCACGGGTGCCCTCTGCACATTTGTGCAACCCATTTGCCGGTTGCTCCCTTGTGCCTTCATTCAGTCGGGCACGTCGTGTGAGGGTACCCGCCCAAACGCTTTTGGGTACTTTTGCTTGAGGGAAGCCGTATAAAATTTGCTAAGTTGTGACCACACAGGTGCCTTTTTCACATTTGTGCAGCTGGTTTGCCATTTTCTCCATTGTGCATTCATTCGGTCATGCATGCCGTGTCACGTCGTGTAAGGGTACCTGCCCAAATGCGTTCAGGTCAGGTCATTTCGTTTAATGGTGGTCATATCAAATTTGTTAAGTTTTGACTGCATGAGTGCCTTGTGCATGTTCGTGTGCCCCGTTTGCCGTATTCTCCCTTGTGCCTTCATTATTTTGGGTGCACTGTGTCATTTCGTTTGAGGGTGCCCACCCAAACCCATTTTGGTCGGGTCATTTCAGTTGAGGGTGCCTGTACAAATGCATTCAGGTAGGGTCATTTTGGTTGAGGGCGCCCGCCCAAACGCGTTTGCGTCGAGTCGTTTCGGTTGAGGGTGCGCGTATAAAATTTGCTAAGTTATGACCACATAGGTGCCATGTGCACATTTTTTCAGCCCGTTTGTCGGTTGCTCCCTTATGCCTTCGTTTGATCGTGCATGTCGTGTGAGGGCGCGGAGCCAAACGCGTTGGGGTCGGGTCATTTCATTTGAGGTTGGTGTTGATGGGAAAAAATATCCGGCCAACAGTAAGGGGATCTCCCTGATAAAAAGTCCCAACTAGACTCTAAACCGTTTTAAATGGGGATCCCATCCGGGGTGTGGGTCCGACTACCGCTTAGTACTCCTTTTCTTTGGTTTCAATCGGACTTCATGAACCTACATACACACGCTTATTCAAATGATACAAAACACATGATTGATGAGTTTCAATGATCCTACAACACTATGCGTAGGAAGCCGAGTTATGAAGGATGGCACCAAAAGGAGATGCCATTAACAACACGTCATTAGGGTCATACTTGTAAAAACAAAAGTTGTCCTAACCACAGAAGAAATAGTTCTTTATGGCAGGATACCCTTCACTTCCTTGAATAATTAAGTTGGGAATATAATGTTAGTAAAAAAAGTTATTAACATTTATTTAAGCAGACATATAACTTAAACACCATTAACACATGTGTAGAAAACTATAATGGATAACGATGTAATCAAAGAGACAGTTTGATTAACCATAAGATATTAGAAACTGAAAATATGATACTCATAGTGTTGGAACATTAACTGACATTAGATCCAAAAATGGGGTTTACAAGTGCTTGTATTCATAATCCAAATGTGCAGTCCTTCTATACAATATTATCCTCTTTCAGTCTCCAAAAAAAGTCTTTTACAATCTTCCTGAAGGAAGCTTTTATAGGCCAAAATTTTCCCTTTGGGCTACCAGACTCTTCGCTTCCCTGACCGTTGGGTTGCCTTGCGACCTAAATGGAGGATGCGACTTGCAACTCAAGTGGACAGTGTGACCTGCCACCCAGCTGCAAAGAGAAACCTGCGACCTATTGCCATCTGATCACGAGAAGTTGCACGTGATCGTGAGGTTAGGGGCATCAACTTGTTGCTCTCTGAGAAATTTTTGCCATGCCCGATAATCTGCCGCTACTGGGGAAATCAAGCGAACTTCTTCCCTTAACCGATGCAGGCACTCCAAGAAATTTGGAATCAGAGTTTCTCTTTTGAGTGTGACTTGGTTGGCTAGAGAGGCCAGTCTAGTGTAGATCCAAAATGGTGTAATGATGAATTTACCCAAGTTCTTCTACGATGCTGCAAAATCAATAGTAGTGGCCTGTCTGATAGGTTTCAGAAATGTTTGAATATCCTGATCCACGTGTCCCCATATATTTTCCTCGCTCAATGCACCCAATGATGGAACATGGTGTAGTGCATGCATTGAGTCGATGCCACTGATCAAATGCTCGTATGCAGCCATTACCTTTTCTAGGTGCTTGGATAGCTTTTCCTTGAACTTCATTTTTATACAAATCTAGACATTGGCATCCTGGGTGTGGATCTAGTCTTTCTTGGGAAAGTTTTCAGGAGGCTGTGGGTACCGACCTGTCCATACTATTATTCTTTCTGAAGCAATGGAGGCCTCCCTCAATTTATCGCTCCTTTGCTTTGTCTCTGCTTGGGCTTTCAGTAGGGAAGCAACGTTTTGTTTTATAGTAAAACTTACCCCATAAACCTGCCTAACAGTGACCTCGAGTACTTCCAACTCTCTTTGGATGGTGAGCGGTACTTCTTTAACAGGAGCAAATTTGTCTTGAACCTGTTGTATTTCCTCCTTTAACGCTATCTTTTCTTGCTCTACTCTTGCCTCCCTTTGTTCAAATTCTTATCACTTATTTTGTAGAGAGAGGATCTCTCTACTCATTCGGCTTACATTTTCCTCTATGGATGTGGCAAAAGTAGTGCCGACCAATGCTATCATTACTGGGTTAGTCCTAGTATCTAGGACTATATATTTATCTATCGTGGCTGTGATTGGGGCAGAAGGGTTTCATGGGAGACATCTAATTTTCTCCTGTCGGATCTTGAAGGAGAACTAATAATATGTGAGCCTTGTAAGGTTAAATACTTCTTCTTCCTGCCCTTCATAAGTGCTCGGCTCTGAGAGTGCAAAACATGTATTGATTACAGGAAATTCGATGGGCTATAGCTCAGTTTGTAATTTTGTGACTAGAGGAGATGGCTCGATGTTCTTTGATCTTCGATCTTCCTCTTCTTTTCTTTTCCTTTCTTTCACTTCTTTCTGAAGCCGCTCTGCTTCTGCATTTTCCTGTTCTACTTTCTGCTTGCGCTCTGCCTCTGCTTTTTCCTTTTCTGCTTTCTACTTGTGATTTTCTTCTGCCCCTGCTTCCTGTTCTGCTTTTTTCTTGTGCTCCGCTTCTGTCATTACTTCATGTTCTTCCTTATTTTTGCGTTCAACCTCCACTTGATCTAATTCCCTTTTGAGCTGCCATTTCACCTCAGCCTCAGCCTCCTACTCCTCCTTTCATTTTCGGGCCTCTTCTGCCTGCTTCTTCTTTTGCTCTACCTTCAGGTTCCTTTTACACTTTTCTTCATCTTCTTTTGTCTTCTTTCCAACTTTGCACTAAGATTTGGCTTCTTTCTCTTATTTTTGGGTAGTAGTGTTGTGACCTGTGCTATTTTGAGGCTTCTTGGCCTAAGAAGAAGAGGCACCTCCTAATTCACAGATTCTTTCCTCCAACGTGTGATCATCTGGATCGTCCTAACCAGACCATGCCCCCGGGGCAAGTTCCCTATCCGCATTGTACCAGTTTCTTTTCTCAGCCCCATATGGGAATTCAGTATGTTGGTAGCTCCATTTGAACTTAGCTTGCTTACAGTGATCAGATACTATGATCTCTGGGGCATATGTCTAGTCATCCAACGGCCGTAGGTGAAAACCTCTCCTTTCTTCTAACTCGGCCTCTACCTCTATGAAATCCTTGACCATGTAGGTACCGATGGTGAGAGGTAGTGTAGGCCATGACTTCTTCTTACCTTTAGTCATAACCTTAGAGAAGCTGGAAGTCATCTGATAACAAACTTCTTGAAGGAAAATTTTATCTATAACAAATCAAGGCATGGCATGGGGAGTCTTGAATGAACCGAAGACTACAATAAAGGTATATTATGTGAGTGGGAACCAATGTGCCACCTTGAAAAATGTCTCCATGGCTCGCCAAGACATGCATGGAGTGTCGTGACTGAACAGTTTCCTATAGAGTGCCAGGATGAAGAGTTGTGAGATTGACTCCATGTCTTTCTTATACATGGAGTTCCAAAATACCTTCATCTCTATGTGAACTGGGCGTGCATGCTCCGGATCCCAGTTGTGGGCCCATCCCTCAAAGTGGCACCAGGAAAAAACAACATCCAACAAGTAGGAAACCGTGTATAATTTAGAGGAATATCCCTCCTCTGGCGCTAGTGTCGAGGACAAGTTTGTCTTGAGACATGCCATTAGCATGCTAGCCCAATTGAAACGAGCGTCATGCATAGTGAGATAATTCATCAGGGATACCCATGTGCCACTGAAGGTGGTGGCGTCAGGACGACCGTATATCCTGCAAAGCATAGCTGCCACTAGCTTATATACCTCCCTGAGACCCGCCACTGGATATTCCTGATCCTTCTTGAATTTGAACTTTTTGGGCTCCCCCCACCACCCTCTCAGGGTATTTGCTATGGCGACTGAATGGGTGGTGGCCTATTCTTCTGTGAAGTTTTTCTCTCGTTCCGGCAGTGCGTCGTAAAAATCAGCATCCGAGCCTTTGAGAATCACAAATGCTTTACCTTCGTAGTCCCAAATTACCCATTTTTTGGGGTCGGTGTTTTGTATGATCCACTCAATGACCTTCGCACATGGGAATATAGCATGGTGGGCACCTACATAGAGGAGCTTTGACCTTTTAACTTGTATGTATACTTGCCGATTGGGGAGGTCTTCTGGGAATTATGGTCGAGAAAATTCCTAGTATACTTGATACCAACTCATGTTGTCCCCTTTGGAAAATGTACACAAGGTGTCCCTGTAGATCAAGGGTGGGGACATTAGTATATCCATTTTTATGTCTTCTATTTCTGGGCTTTTTTTTTTCATGCAGGCCATCGGAGGTCCCATGTCGCTCGAGTTTGAAGAGATGGGGACACAATCTAAGTCTGCTTTGAATTCACCTACCATGTTCATGAAGGAATCCCAGGATAAGAAAGATGCCATAATGATAAAAGCGTAGGTACAACTTATTAACTTTTCCCAACTAAAAATACAGGAAGGGGCGAGTTAGTGACTTGCGACTGGGTCACTAGGTCACAAGGGTCATGAGGTTTAAGCTTTCAGGAGGTAGCGACCTTGCAACCAGGTCGTGAGGTCACTGGGTTGCAAACACTTGGCAGTTCAAGGAGTGTGCGAATCTGCGACTTGCGACTGGGTCGCTGGGTCACAAGGGTCACAAACATCAGTTTGCAGTGCGGCTGCGACCTGGCGAGTCAGTGACTAGGGTCATAGGGTCGCACAAGTCACGAAGTCGCAAAGGTTGGAAGTCACATTAGGGTTGGATGGGTTTTTTAGCACACGATGTGTTCCATTACATTATTTCAATACATTCATTTTTAACTTTAAACAATGGAAGGATAAGTGGGTCATCAAAACCAAGGAGGGGAAGCAGTTTCAAGAGGAAAACACATAACAAGGAGACTGGATGAATTGTGGTTATAGGGTTGTGCAGGGAGGAGGAGTGTTAGGGTATTTAGGGCATCTCAATTCCTAAAAGATCAAGAGGAGGAATGATGGATGGCTTAAAAAGGCTAAGGTAGAGGTAACAGGGCAACAAATTAAAAAAAGGAAACAACAAGAGGAAACAACAACTTACCTAGGAAAATCGCACTCCAATTGGCCTCTCAGAAGCATTTTTTTTCCTCTTTATCACATGAACATAATGCGACCTAGTGACCCTCCTATTTATAAAACGGTGGCACGTGAAAGCCATTAATGAGGTCTCTAGGTTGCAATGTTCCGTGTTTTAAGGAGGTGCGACCTCGTGACCTGGAGGGTCGCGGGGTCGCAAGGTCATGGGGTCTCAATCTTCAAAAATAAAAGAGATCTGTGACTTAGCGACATAGCGACCTGAGAGGTCGTGGGGTCGCTAGGTTGCATATTTGAAAAATAAAATCATTTTGCAACTCAGCGACTCTTAAATTTTCCAAATTTTAACTTCGCTTTTCGGGGGCTCCAAAAAATTTAGAGGGTGGATATTTGGAGGGTGTTGTAGAGGCTACAGTAGATGGCCATATCAAATTTGCTAAGTTGTGACCACATGGGTTCCTTGTGCATGTTCGTGCAGCCCGTTTGTTGTTTTCTTCCTTGTGCCTTCGTTTGGTCAGGCTAGCCGTGTCGTTTCGTTTGAGGGCACCCACCCAAACCCATTTGGGTCGGGACTTTTCAGTTGAGGGCGCCTACCCAAACGCGTTCGGGTGTGAGGTAGTTATTTTTAATGCAATGGTGATGATTATTATTATGTCTGATACTAGCTGAGAAGCATTAGGAATGGGATGAGTGGGGCATGTTAGGTGATGGGATAAAAGTGAGTCCAATATATATATATATATATGACTTGGCCTTTAATTTTCTTAAGTTCCTTTTGATTATGCATCTGCTTTCCAATGTAACCTTGGGGTGATTCAAATGGTCATTAACACCTAGGGTCTAGGCCTTGGTTCCCCATGAGACCTTGCTTTGAAGGGGAATGTTAAAAGTAACCCATGAGAGTATATATTCTTTTATTGTCCTTGGGATTTGGAGATCATGATATCAATAGCAGAGTTTTGTTGTTGGTTAGAGCTTGTTAGGTGTGCAGGGTTATGTTATTTGTTTGACCTTTCATACTACAAAGTTAGGGAAATGTTGCTAGCATGGGTTAACTGTTCTTGAGGTATGATAATATAGATACTTTAATATTAATAAATGTCCACAAATAACTAGAAAATTAGGTTAATGGGATTAAAATATTTTTATTTTATTGAATTTATTAAAATATTAATTATCAATATTTATATTTTATTTGTTTTAATTATATTATATAAAATTAAATTTTAAACATATTGTGATTTTATATTTAATTAATAATTAAAATAATAAATATTAATATTTTAATTATTAAAAAAAAACTGTTTGAAGGTTTGCAAAATTTTGATGGCATGCCATATTGGAAAATTCGAAGTAAAAAATTAGGATTGCTTGATTTCATTAAAATTACCAGTATGAAATCCCAAAGTGTAAGAAAGCCCAACTCTCTGTTCGACTAAGACGAGGTTCAGGTACTCACTGTTCGACTGTTCAGGAAGACAAGGTTGAGCTTATAGAGTAAAAATACCGACACGTTAGCAATTATAAGTTGAAATAGTTTTCACTATCTCAAGCTACATTCAGATAACAGAATGCCAGCTGTCATATCATGCGAGTGCTACCAGAAATTTTTCTATCAAATATCCACTTGGATCCCAAAAGTAGCAAGGAATTCGACAGTTCATGAGTCCAACTGTCCAACCCTTCACATTTTAAAGACAAAAAAATATGAAAATAGGCACAATGTGAGTCTAGTAGTTTACATCGAAAAGGGGAAATTTTTTGAAAATAGAGATCTCATGAGACCGATAGTTTTTACATTTAAAAAAGTAAAATGTCTCCACGAGAAAACCATGGTTAACACAAATACCACTTGAACAACTGGAAAATGTGTAAATTCAAACTAATTGACACCGTATGAAAGCCCAAAATCAAACTTCATGCTATAACAAAGAAAACTGGTTGTTCAACTGTTCAGGAAGATGAGGTTGAGGTTTTGAGGGCATGCTGAAGTCCCTAAAGTCGAACTTGACACCGTATGAAAGCCCAAGAAAGCTCGCTGGTAAGGGTCAAACTTGACACCATAAGAATGCCCAGGAAAACTCATTTTTCAACTTGTTTAGGAAGATGAGGTTGAGGTTTTGAGGGCATGTCGAGGTACCCAGTCGAACTTGACACCGTATCAAAGCCCATGAAGAGTGGAAGATTGGCTGTTCTTACCCAAACTTGATGTGCTGGTTATTTGGTGCCAAACTTTTTACTCTCGTGGCTGGGAATTTTTTCTATATAATTACATCTTTTATCATGGATTAAAACAAATTAGAAATAACTTGGAGGCTTTTGAAGAGGCAGGCAGTAGCAAATTGAATTCAAAATTGGAGTTTTCATACTCAGAGTCACAGGTTAGTTGGATTTTATATTTTTCTATTTCCTGGCTTTGTATTTGCTCTTTTTGTTTTAAGATATTGTTGATTCATACAAATTTTGTGCCCTTCTAGTAATCAGAGGAAAATTGAACCATAGGAAAATCTCTGATTTGGGCCAATGGGACCACTTTCAAACATTGCTAAAAATAGAATTTTTAAAAGTAACAACTTCTCAGATTTGGTTAAAATTTGAACCTGACCGCACTGCTTGGGGGTCTTCAACCTCCCATACTTAACAATGTTACCGATGAAATAGGTAACCGCAATGTTACCTACTTTTTTTTGGTAGCATAAAAAGCACCCAATTTTGAAAAGTGGTGATGCAGAATCACCATTTTTTTTTTTGG